>QEPC01007559.1:11816442-11829490 GCA_003113815.1 Sphenodon punctatus | reverse complement strand
GCATCTTCATGAATGTTAGACCCCTTGTCTCTCCCTCTGTTCCCCTTCCTAAGTCTCTCCCCCAGCTCCTGTCTCTCAGATTGTAAGCCCTAGGGGCAGGGACCGTGTCTATTTTATTACTTTGTAAAGTGCCAGGTACACTGCTGGCGCTATATAAATGTTTGTTAATAATAATAATAATAATAATAATAATAACTTCAGATGCATCTTGATGCTATTGGATTTCTGGACCCATGTCAGTCAGGATTTCATCTTGGAAAAGGCCCTGAGACTGCACTTGTGGTCTTGGTTGATGAACTCTGTTAAGAAATCGACAGGGGTATTTGTACCCTGTTGATTTTTTTTGTTAGAGCTTTTGGTGGCCTTTGATACAGTTGATCATGGGGTGACATGGCTTTGGGACCAGGCAGGTGTTTGTGGTACTGCTATTCAGTGGTTCCACTCATTCCTGGTTGGGAGAACTCAGAGGGTGGTGATGGGCAGTGGCTCGTTGTCCCCTTGGGAGTTCCCTTGTGTGGTCCCACAGGGTTCCATCTTGTCTTGACTCCTGTACAGTGTGTATCTGAGGCCCCTGGATTGTACAGAGATTTGGGGTGATGTGCTATCAATATGCTGATGACACCCAACTCTATCTCTTTCTCATCTGACCAAGGTGTAGCAGTCTTGGTGCTTACTCAATGCCTGACTGCTGTTGGGGACTGGACACAGTTGAGCTGACTGATGCTGAATCCAGAGAAGATCAAGGTGAGGATGGTTGGGTGGCCTTGTGATCTGTGGGACATAGGGACTCCTGTTATTGATGAGGTCCAGCTTCCTCTGGTCACTCAGGTTTGAAGACTTGGGGTGCTCTTGGATCCATTGCTGTACCTGAATTACCAGGTTTCAGTAGTTGCCAGGAATGCTTTTCACCAACTTCATCTGTCGAGAAGGCTGTGGCCATTTTTTATATTTAGCTTTGGCCACCATCATCCATGCCTTCAAAATCTCAAGGCTAGACTACTGCAATGTGCTCTCGGTGAGACTGTCTTTGATAACTGTTCAAAAGCTGCAGTTGGGGCAAAGCATGGCAGACCTGTCCTCTGTTGGGAGGTGGGCTGCTGGGAGCAATTACACCAATGTTCCAAAGTCTGACTCCCAATAGTTTTCTGGGCACAATTCAAGGTTCTGGTTTTGACCTATAAAACCCTAAATGTCTTAGATCCCAAGTATCTGAAGGACTGCATCTTGCCTTATGTTCCATCGCAGCATCTGAAGTCAGCCAGGCGTGCCCTCTTGCAGGTACCATCTGCCTATGAAGTTTTCACAAGGGCACATAGAGAGGCATTCTCAGTGGTTGACCCACAATTATGGAACTCCTTCCCCATGGAGTTCTGTGTAACAGCATGGGGCCCTGAGGGGTGTGTGCTTGCTGGATCAGTCCCTCAAGAACCCAGGTCTATACAGACTCTTCAACTCAAAGGTGTCCTTTATTTAAGTGGGTTCAACCCATTGCCAATATACAAACATAGTCTATATCATATTGGGTTTAGGATGACCTTATGTAGACTACCCCTTGGCTAGGCACAGTCCTGACTCCCTCCTACAGCTAGATGTATCCCTCCTTCTCTCTCTCTCTCTCTCTCTCTCTCTCTCTCTCGGCTCCACAGCTCTCCTTTATACAGCTGGGTTCCAGGGCTGGGATGGCCATGCCCATCCAGCTGGCCGTACTCAGTCACTCTCTTCAACGGAGCGCCTGCATCTTTCATACTGGTGCTACTAATTTAAAGGGCCAGGCCCAATCAGACAGCCTGCTCCTGGTATACCCCTCCCCTCTTGAGGGGACAAGTCTCACTGCAAACAAACAAAAAGCTCCTCATACCAGGGAGGGACCGAAGGTTCCCTTGTACAATAATTCCCATCGGGAGCAGAGACCCCCATCCCCACAAACACCAGGATGGGGTGGGGACTGAGTCCACCCAATGCTCCAGACTCCAGTCTTACGTTAGTGAAGCACAGGTTGTGTATGAAACACAGTAGTCTACCCATCCCAGGGCTCTCTTACATCTCCTCAGAGTGCTGGCTCATCTGCCCCATCTTCACTGTATTCCTTTGGACCTAGGCTACTAACTTATCTATCTCCCCATAGCCTTTTAAGGTGTGGATGCTGGCTCAATCACTCCCATGCAACCATTTACAATCAGTACATTAACCTTATCAAAGCTGGCCCCAGCATTGTCCCTTAGGGTCTTCCTGAACCCCCTTTTCCCCTTTCTTGGTCAGGTGTCAGGATGATGGTGGCCAAAGTCGAATCTGATTTTTAAAAAACGTTTTAGAGGATTTTAAAGCTGTTTTTATATGATTTTACATGATGTACGCTGCCCTGAGCCTTTTTGGGAAAGCAGGGTAGAATCTGAAAGAAAGAAATATATGGTGGTTCATAGTGAAACAAGTTAGTGGTCTCAAGGCTGCTTTTAGACGTGCGCGGTGCACACGTGGCGTGAAATCACACCACTTGTAAAAAACCCACGGGTGGGGTTTAGACATGACGTCTCATGTGTTATAGCCAGTCGCACATTCTTTTCTAATCATGAGCTAAATACCTTGTATCTAAATACCTTTTACCCTGCTTTCGCTAAAAGGCTTGAGGCATCTTATATCATGTAAAAACATAAAAACAGCTTTAAAATACTCTAAAGCTTTTTTTAAGATATCAATATAAAGGTATTTAGTTTGCGTTTTTAAAAGAATGCGTGACCAGCGAGACATCGTATCTAAACCCCACTGCACACGTTTAAAAGCGGCCCAAGTTTCTGTTCTAACTGTCTCCTTTGTTGGTACTCTCAGTAGGGAATGAAGGACTGATTTGGCATAAAGCAGTAATTTCTGTAGAGTTTAAGTGAGGACATTGTGGAGATTGTGAGGGTTTATATGTGCAATAGTTCTAATAGTGTCAAAATGGAATAGCAGAAATATCTAAACCAAATATCCACATCCGCATATCTGACAATGCAAATGAACATCGGTTATTGTCTGATTTTTGGTTCAGATAGTGCAAAGTCAATGGATTTATTCATGTACCGCCAAGCAGTTGACCCATCTTCCTCTCAATGGCCAATGAACATTAGCACAGCGTGCTCTCTGGATTACCCCAATCCAGTTTGAAAAATAAATATCCTCCTTTGGGTAATCAGAGATGTAGATTAATTATGCTAATCAGCCACTCCAGGCTGACACAATTAACCAGAGCATGTGATATCTCTGGAAATCCAAACAGGATCTTTCCTACCCGTTGAGCTCAATTTCATGATCCAATGCGATAATTACCGAAAAAAACATGCCGTTTGCTCTTTCATCTGTGCAGTACATTGTACTAATTATCATCAAGGTTTTTTTTTTGTTTTTTTTAAAGAATTGCTTTGGGGGGGTGGAGAGAGATACCACTTCCCTTTGCTGTGAAATGATGAAAAGCAACGGAGAAAGTGTAAAACTTTGACTGGAATTCTGACTCTATCTGGAGTACTGTAGAGCTATAACAGAGGCTGAGTGGATTCTTTATGATGGATCAACCCAGTTCAATTTCTGGGTCCATTAGAACAGAGGCCTGACACGATCTGGTCCCCGTCCCAATGGAGATCCATATTGGCTAGCCTGGGTCTCCCACCCTCTAGTGCAGTGCCAGTGCAGGCCAAAAAATACTCTGTTTATTGTGCATATGCAATATGTTGTTGTGCATGTTTGCACAGCTATCAAAACAGACTCTGGAGATCCTGTGTCTGCAGTCCATTCCAAAAGCTGTGGAGCTTTCTCTATGGAGATGGTTGGGTGGTTCCAATTCAGCCCTAGAGTACTGTCCCCATTTTTGGTGGTCTCATTACAAACATAAGTGGGCATTAAGGGCATTAAGGCACCTCCACTTAGAATATTACATTCATTTTGTTCACCACACTTCAAGAAGGATGATGCCATATTGGAGAAGATTCATAGAAGAGTAACTAAACTGATAAAGAGGTTGAAAAAGAAGATAGATCAGGAATGGCTGAAAGAATGGTGTGTGTATTTAGCCTAGAGATCAGAAGACCTTGGAATTCCTAGCAACTTTCAAATATCTAAAAGGATTCCCCAAGAAAGATGGTAAACACCAGTTTTTCTTCACTGACACAGAAGATAAAGCAAGAGAGAATAGGCTTAAATCGCTGCAATGTAGATTTTGATCAGATATCAGGAAAAACGTCCTAACTATATTAGCTGGTGGGCTGGCAATGGAATAAGTTGCAGAAACGCTCTTGTGGGATGTTTTCAAACCCCAATAGATTCTATGCTGTTTACATAACGTTTTGTTGCCTATTTATTTAATCAATTTTTTTATGCTTCCCTTTCCACCGGCTCTGGGTGGCTCACAAACCATAACAACAATTAACATACAAAAACAACCCCCTAAACCTTCCCACAACCTCCACCCAATACCATCTCCCCATTCCCCACATCCAAACCCCTCCTCACACCCCTACGCCAAACCCACATACCAACCCCCTCATCTCCTACACTTGCCGTTGTGAGGTTTCAGGGTTAAGGAGAGAAAGGGAAGCGGGAAAAGGACACACCAAAAGCTCCTTCTCACACTGGACGATAGGGCCTTGCCTATAAACAAACTCTCAGTATCGTGGTTGGCTTCTAGGGTTGAAAACCCACAGCCTTGATCATCACTGGGTATTGGAGAGGAGCGCAAAGTCTTCTGGTTGCCCCTACACATGCACACACACACACACACACGGGGGTATGGAAAGGAAGTGGGGACATGTAAAAGGGTGAAGGGGAACAAGGGGTGCCAGTCTCCAGGGCCTGGGGGCAGGATAGGGCTCGCACACAGGGAGGGATCAGGCAACATGAGGATAAGGGTATGTGATCAGGATTTCCACACTTATACTACAAACAACCACAATTACTCACCCAAAACAAGCTCACTAGAATCACACCACAGACAGTTTTTCTTCCACATGAACTCTCAAGTCTATCAGGCAAAAAGGGAGGGGACCAGTCTCACAGGCACGAGGGCACTAATCACCAGCAAAGTCAGGAAGGAAGGAAGCTGCTTTTATTCCCTGCAGCTTGTAAGTTGCACAAGCGCTCTGAGCACTGCAGCAGTGAGGCTGGGGGTGTGGCTTCCGCTGATGATGGCAGCGCGTCTGCTGCCACGCCTCCAGAGTTTAATGCTTGATGGGGTGGGGCTCCCTGACTGTTTGGAGCTTCCCCCACCACGTCCTATTGCCGCGGAGATAGGGACTGCGGCGGGGTGCTGTAGATCCCGGGGATGGTTTAACCCTTGCATGTTGGCCCCTGCCACCTGTCGAGATACCCCTCCAGGTGAGCCGGATCCTTCCTACCCTCCCATATTCCCCTATCCTATTCCTGTGACCCCTGTACAGAGGTTTGACAGCCTTGAACCACCAACTTTCCCATTTTCTTTCCAAAGTTCTACCAGCAGAGCTACTGGAGCAGCTGCTGGGGCTTCCCTATCTACTTTGGTTATGGATAAGGGCATTGTGTATTGGTCATATAAAGAGCGTGTAGTTAGTGCCTTTCTTTGGGCAAGCTGCGTCCAGGGTCCTAGATTCTGTGCCTACCTCTGTCCATGTCCCTATCAGCTGACTTACAAAAAGAGTTGGGCATTTACTTGCATATGCATGTTTTTCTCCATTTTAAAATCAAAATGGATACTTGAATGATACTATGGAAGTTGTGCCTGTTACATAATTTGCAAACTGCAGATCGGGTAGTACCTATTTGACGGATATACCCATTTTGGAGAGTACACATTTCAGGTCTAGTGAAAACATAACTACGCCCTCCCATACACGAAGAAATAACAAAGCTACGTGGAGGTAGCACAGTGGGAAGAGAGTAAGAGTCAGCTGGGTCCCTCATGCCCACCCACCCTTTGGGGCTGGGAAGGAATTTTTCCATTCAGCCATAACGGCATTTTTAAAAACTTCTCCACAGTGGCACCCCCTCTTCAGTCTTTGCTGTTTGAGAAACCGGGTTGATGTAATTAGCTTAGTTCATAGGGCTAACTATTATGTTGCAGCTCATTAGGAGGTTTAGTGCAGGAGAACATAAAGAATGGGCACCAGAAGCAAATATATAGTGGGAGAAATCTCCAAATGAGATGTGGAAAGGGACAGGGCTACCTACTGAGGATTGGGTGGCCTGTGGCTCTGCTGCCCGCAGGTGGGGAGCAACACCGCCTAGCAGGACTATAGGCATCCCCAGGGTGGCACCAGGCCTGGCCTCCTTTCTCTGGCCCTAATGTATGGTCATATGATTGCATCCCTGGGACAGCATGCGATGGTCTGTAGCACTGGAAGTGAATGCTGCTGATGAACAATATCTGAGAGAGTTCTCTACGGGAGCTCTATATACAAGCTGGATGTGCACTGGACCGGTAATGACTGACTGTGAAATGGAATTTCTCCTCAGGCTGGTTTAGAAATAGGCTTGCGGCCTTTAAACCCCATAATCCATGTCTTTGCCTTCTTCCGCCACTTCAGCGCACGGTTCGGACATTCGGAGTTTGGCCTGAACTCAGCCAGTTCAGATGCCCGAACCGGACGGCCGACCTGAACACGGAACCCCCCAAACAGTTCAGGCGCATTTGGGCGGGTTTGGGTGGGTTCGGGCAGGTACTGGAGGGAAAACCAGGCTAGCAGGCCCGGGGAACGGGGGGCAGCTGAGGATCAGACTTCCTGGCCACAGGGGTGGAGACAGGCTTGGACTAGCAGCCAGCCTGCCCAATCACCATCCCTCTTTTACTCAGACCACTGTCTTTGCAGTCTGCGATTGGCCACAGGCTAGGCTGCACAGAGCCAATGGGGCTTGTGGTAAGGTGGGAGCAGCAAGTAACAAAAGTAATTGCCCTCCCCGCTTCCAACTCCTTCTGAGCTAGCCACTGATCCTGTCAGCAGGCGTTTTCAGAACTCTCCCTCTGCCAGCAGTTTGTGTTCCTCACAATCCATTGCCATCTTCCTCCTATTTCAACCATTTCCACACTTTACCTCCATAGTTTCATTTATTTAGATTAGATTAGATAGATGTAGGTGCTGTTTTTATTTTTTACCCCTCCCCGTGTTCTTTCTATCTCCCCTCCATTTAATCTTTCCCTCCTCCCTGTATATATTCCATCCCTGATTCCCTTCCCCTGTTTTTGGATTTATTTAGAGTAGGATTAGATTGATTTAGGTTTAATTTCAGTTTTTTACCCCTCCCTGTGTTGTTTGTTGTGAGCTGTCTGTGTCCTTCAAAAAAATTGATTTTATCAAGGATTGCATGATCCTCGTAGGTTCCTGTACATCCGCTGTCAATTGCTCCATGCTCTGGGCCTGGACATGATGGGGTGGAGACCGAAGGGTATACATTAAAGCTGGTGATACTGTGAGGTGTGTGTGGGGGGGACAGGGATGCAGCGGGAAGGCTGCAACGGGTCTCAGCTGCACAGAAGCTGGGCTCCAAGAAGGTATGCCTGGAGGAAAATAGACCCTCAGGATCGTATATGGCTTCTAGGATTAAGAATCCACAGCACGAATCATCACAGGGTATCTGGGTCAAGCACACACCTCCGGATCGCTTCTTTACCCTGGCACACAGGGGAACAAGGAAGGGGTAGGCCGTGAGTGGGGGTGCAGGAAAAGGGGTGATGAACCCAAAGAAGAGGGGAACAGGTAGGACAGGACGTACAATCGGGAAGGGTCCCAGGAGCGTACACCAAGGGAGGAGGAACAAGGGTCTCACTTACCTGACACACACTTAGGCAACACTCTCACCCCACACACTCACGGCTCTCACTCATTCAATCATACGGCACTCGCACAAGTGCTACAGGTCAAATAAGGTACACGTAGGTTCACACAGGGGCCGGTCTCCCAGGCACGAAGCACTGAACACCAGCAGTGCTAGGAAGGAACTGAGCTGCTTTTATGGGCTGCAAGTAGGCATTGCTGCAGGTGTTCTGACCACCACAGAGCAGAAGTGGTGGGTGTGGCCTCTCCTGGGGGCGGTTTCGGGCTTGTAGCCTCACCCCCCGAGCTAACGTATGAGTGCAGGAACGGGCCCAGTGCGCCCGATGTCTTGTCTCCAGGCTGTACTGGAGACGTTGGTGAAGGGCGCAGCGGTGCAGCTGCCTGGCAGCGTGCAGTGTGGGGTTCCTTTTTTGGCAAGTGGTGTCCCCCTGGGGTAAGTGATGGGTCCAGTGCCCCCCCAAGATCTCAGACCCTCTGGCCCCCAAGCTGGGACCTGACATGTGGCCACATCCTGGACCAGCTGGTGCCCTGGGGAGCCTTGATCAGCCTGCTTCTTCCAGAGGAGCTCACTGCCCTTCACGCTCTGGTTGAAGAACCCCGACAACTTCCTCCCCTGCTTGATCAGGAAGCTAAGGGTGCCTTACCTAATCCCCTTATCCCCCAAGCCCAGAGTGTCCCTGACCACCAGGTGAAGGATGTTTGCGGCGGAAGGGATGCTGGTGAAGCCCCTATCATGGACTGCCTTTAGTACATTTCCAGCGTTGTCCATCACCGCACACTCCTTGGTTAAGGCCGTGCCTGGCATAACCCACTCTATCACCATGGTGACCAGGGCTGCCTCGATGTTCCTGGTGGTGTGGGGGCTGTCCATGACTTGTGCCTGAAGCAGGGTCCACCTATACCCTGCTTCAGGACCCGTTCTGCCACTCCCCAAAGCTGCCTCCAGGTCCTGCCACCAGTGTGCCGTTACCACCCAGTACATGTGCTGGGCATTCCTGCTGGACCACATGTCCGTGGTGAAGTGGACCATGCCCCCCCCAGCCCCTGCCAGCTGCCCCCTCACCCGCTCCTTCAAAACCCTGTAAAGGTCTGGCCCCGCAGTCTGACTGAGGGTGGTGCGGGACGGCAGGTTAAACTGGGGGGCCAGGAACCCAATCAGCTGCTGGAAGCCTTTGTCCTCTACAATTAAGAAGGGCTGCCCATCCAGTGCAATCATTTTGGCCAACAGGCACTTGGCTTTCTCTTGAAAGCCATGTCGCCTTGGGATGGGCGAACAGAACCAAGTTCGGAAATTCGGTTCAGAAATTCGGTTCGGTTCGAAAGTTTGGTTCGGTCGACTGAACTATTCGAGTTCGGTCCAAACGCCGAACTTCTGAACAAAGTTCGGAAATTCAAACCCCATTGAACCAAATGGAATATTATCTTTTAGGGATGGGTGAACAGAGTTGAGTTTGGAAATTCGGTTTGGTTCAGTTCGAAAATCGAGTTCGTTTCGGAAGTGCAGTTCGGTCGACCGAACTGGTTGAGTTCGGTCTGAACTCTGAACTTCCGAATCGCGTTCACCCATCCCTGCTGCTGCCCTGCTGCTGATGGCCTTGGCAGCTGCCTCCACCCCAGCTCCTCCATGGTGGACTGACACTGCTGGTGAGGCTCCTGCTGCTGTTTCCCCCCCTGCTCCTGCTGGTAGACGCAGCAGTTGGTGTAGGATGCTTTCCTGCTGAAGGAGCCGGGTGACTGGCCACTGCTGCCGTTGGGAACCCACTGGCATCCATTTCCCCTGCCTTCCCGCTTAGCAGCAGAGCTCTGTGGCATGACTTCAGGTGCCTTGCCATTGCAGTTGTTCCAAGGTTGGCGAGCACCTGCCCATGCTTCACTAGCTTTTTGCACAAAGTGCACTGCACATCTGTGAGATCATCTGCCCGCACCAGCTTAAAATGTTCCCAGACAGAGGATTTTTTTCCCGGTCCTGCCTTCTGGCCCACCCCGGGTGACACACTGTTGCCAGCGCTGCTGGGAGGGGCAGAACTTGGTGGCACTGGTGACACAGCTCTAAGAGGAGGCTCAGCCATTGCCTCAGCTCCAGCCATCTCCTCTGTGGCACTAGTGTCTGCCTCTGACTCACTGTCCACGATCATGGTGATGTCCTGTTAAGGGGAGTACTGGGACCCTGAGGCTAGACTTCCCATGCCCGCCATGCTGCTGGCACTCTCCCAGTGCCCCCCTCTATAGCTGCTACTGATGCTGCTGCTGCTGATAATCCTCTCCCTACTGCCATTGCCTGGGGATCATGCCCTGCCTCTAGCAGCCAGGGTTGGATCCACCAGCTCTGGACTGCTGGGGATCGCCTCCACAATGGGAGACATTGGTGGTCCTGGAGGAACATCGGAAGCAGCAGCACCTGCTCCTGCAGCTACAGCAGAGACAGCCACAGCCTCATGTTCTGCAGGCCTTCCAGTTCCCTGCGTGGCAGTGGAGGACACTACCAGGAGGTGCCACTGAGCTGCTGAAGCCTGTTGCCCTAAAGCAGGCCTGTGAAGTTTGGGGCATGGTGATGTGCTGGGGCTGCTGCTGCTGCCTGAGGCCACTCCGCAGACACAGCCCCTACCACCACCTCTCCCATGTGCCCCATTGCGTGTCTTACGGGCAGCAGACAGACCTCTCCTTCTTCTCTTCTCCATGTCTTTCAAGTTAACTCAAACACACACAAAGATTTATTTTTTTTAACTCAAATTTTTAATCTAATATTATATCTATCTCTACACTAAATCTAACTGCTATTAACTATTCTAAAACCTATTGAACTAAATGGAATATCCTAATAATTAACTACAAAGGCCTTGTCCTACAAACACACTGTATCTCTATCTACCTCTATAACTAAGCTAACTACTATGTATATCTATCTAGTAACTATCTATCTAATAACTATCTATCTATATATACAATATTACACAGGGGGAAACACAAAGAACACAGGGAGGGGTACAAAACTGAAATGAAAATCAATCTAATAATAATCCTACTCTAAATAAATCCAAAACTTAAAACAGGGGAAGGGAATCAGGGATGGAATAAGAGGGAGAGGGAAAGGATTCAATGGAGGGGGGAGGGAGGAAGGAAGATTGAACACAGGGAACACAGGGAGGGGTAAAAACAAAAAATAACACCTAAATCTATCTAATATAATCTAAATAAATGATAATATGGAGGTAAATGGGTTGGATGGGTGAAATAGGAGGAGGATGGCAATGGATTGGGGAGTTGGGAACTGCTGGGAGAGGGAGCCTTCTGAAACGCCTGCTGTCAGGAACAGTGACTAGCTCAGAAGGTGTAGGGAAGGGGGGAGGGCAATGAGTTTTGTTATTTGCTGCACCCACCTCACCGCAAGCCCCATTACCTCCATGCAGTCTAGCCTGTGGCCAATCGCAGACTTCGAAGCCAGTGGTCTGAGGAGAAAAGGGGTAGTGATTGGCAGGCTGGCTGTTACTCCAAGCCTCTCCACCCCTGGTGCCTGGAAGTCTGCTCCTCAGCTGACTCCTCCTCCCTGTCACATTTTGCCTTCCGGTGACACGTTTTTGCCACCCGAACTCATCCGAACTCGATCCGAACCGACCGAACTGTTTGGTCGTTTCGGAGTTCAGAATCAAGTTTGGTTTGGTTGGTTTGGGTTCGGTCATCCGAAGGGACCAATTTTGGGCCGAACTCCGAACTTCCAAACTACATTCGCACATCCCTATTGTTTGTTGTGAGCTGTGTTTCCCCGCATCCCTGTGTGTGTGTAAATAGATAGATAGATAGATAGATAGATAGATAGATAGATAGATGTAGGAGTTAGCTTAGTTATAGAGATAGATAGAGATAGCGTGTAGTAATTCAGTTTTAATATTTTATAGTGTGTTTGTAGAACTAGGCCTTTGTAGATATTTGATAATATTCCATTAAGTTCCATAGGTTTTAGAATAGTTAATAGTTAGTGTAGATATATATTATATTCCAAATTTAAATAAATAAATAAATAAAAAATTCTTCCTATGCATTCTTTGGGTGGGAGAAATGGAGAAGGGAAGCAGGAGAGGTTGGTCTGCTGCGCGTAAGGCGGGCAATGGAGCACGTGGCAGAGGTGGCAGGGGCTGTGCCAGAAGAGTGTCAGGCATCAGCAGCAGCCCGAGCCCATCACCATGCCCCAAACTGCACAGGCCTGATTTTGGACAGGCTTCAGAGGCTCCAGCAGTGGCACTAGGGGTGTGGTTTGGCATCGCCTCCTGCCAGCATCCTCCACTGCCATGTAGGTCACTGGAAGGCCTGCAGCCCAGGAGGCTGAGGCTCTGCTGCGGCTTCAGGAGCACGTGCAGGTGCTTCAGGGTCGGATGTTCATCATGGGCCACCGATGCCCCCATTGTTGATGTGATCCCCAGAAGTCCAGGGCTGGTGGATCCCACCCCAGCTACTAGAGGCAGGGCCTGATGCTTCTAGCAATGGCAGCAGGGGGAGAGGAGCAGCAGTAGCAGAACAGTAGCAGCAGCAGCTCTAGGAGGCACAGGGAGAGTGGCAGCAGCATGGGCAGTCAATCAGCTTCAGGGTCCCAGTACTTCCCTTTGTGGGACGTATCTCAGATTGGGGACAGCGAGACAGATAATAGTCCTGTGGAGGAGATGTCTGGTGCTGAGGCGATGGCTGTCCCTCCAAGAGCTGTGTCACCACCATGTCCTGCCCCTCCCATCAGCGCTGTCATTGGTGCGTCACCTGATGAGTCACCTGATTGCATTGGTGCGTCACCTGATGCGAACTGTTCGGTCATTTCTATGTTCGGATCTAGTTCAGTTCAGTTCGGATTCGGGTTCAGGTTCTGTTGTCCGAACAGGCCGAGTTCGGGCCGAACTCCGAACTTCCGAACTGCATTCGCTCATCCCTAGGGATTAACATGATTAAAGAGGTGAGTGAGGAGGATGGTTTTGTTGGTGAAGTGTCATGAGAGGGTCAAAGTGAGAGTGGGGATATACTATCTAGTAGGGGCGGGAAACCGGTAAAATCCGGTATCCGATAATGCCAGTACCGGGCGTACTGGCATTATCGGATTTGACCCGGTAATCTGGTCCGGGTACCGGATTCCGGGGTACCGGATTTTTTTTACATTGCAGCCATTTAAAAATGGCTGCAATGTAAAAACTTAAAGCCCCAGCAAAAAAGTTTTTTAAAAAAAAACCCCTCCCCAAGTCCAGGCTGCGTGGGTGGAAGGGGGGACACCCCCCACCCACCCTGCCCAGCCTGGATTTTTGTTT
>QEPC01007559.1:11781753-11815290 GCA_003113815.1 Sphenodon punctatus | reverse complement strand
CCCCATTGAAATCAATGTAATAAATCCGGTACCGGTATACCGGATTTAATCCGGGAATCTGGTTTTCAGAGAACCGGTAACCAGTAAATCCGGTAGCCGGTAATGGGCCCGGGGTCCCACCTCTACTATCTAGTGAGAACAGACAAAATCGGGCAAATTTTGGTATGCAGTAACAGTGGTCCATCTTTAGTTCTCCTGAAAAAATAAATAATTCCAGCTATATTAGTTCCTTCCCATAGGCTCTCTCTTTAGAACTGGGCTTGATAATTTTTAGTATCTCCCTTGATTTCCAGCCTTACAGAGTAGCGAGTTATGAGTCAGATTGGTTCGTGTGTCGGGTTATAAACATGAATCCCTGAAATCCTTTGTTGGCTTAGACAGATTACATTTAGCTCTCTCCATTTAGAGGTTAGTCATCCTCTTCATAAGTCTTTTGATAAATGAGGTCATTAAAATTAAAACAATATTAAAAAGATGGTCCCAATAATTATAATGTTTAACCACTTTTTCCATAGATTAAACTTTCTGTTTGCTTTATCTTTCCATCCAAAAACTTTAACCAGCTTATTCACAGCAGCCTGAAGCCTTCTAAGTTGTTATAGCCTTAGGCAATCACAAAAATCTTGTCAAAATTCTTTTATAAAGTAGGTTTCAATTACATAGCATCTTTCTATGGAGAAGTAACCTTTAATGTTCTCCTTTTTATGCTTAAAATATGTTGCTTGTCTTGTAGCAAAAATCCTCACTCATCCTGAATCTTACCAGGTAATTTGTTGGATATTCTCATTAAGTTTTCCATTATACAGATGTCACATAGTCCTGCCCACCCATTAGCTGAGTCACTGTCTATTGGCATGCAGTTTGATGAGGAACTTTCTTTGCGCTTATAAGTAAACAAGGATTTAGAGAAAATTTAAGGAAGTGATTCCCAAATTATTATTCCTACGTTTTTGCCTTATGACTCCATTCTGAGACTTAAATATAGTCTCTTGACCCCAGACATCAACCAAGACAGGCAAACAATATCAAATATCAATTGAGATTGTGATCCCCTCTACAGAGGACTTTATTTATTTATTTGTTAGATTTCTTGGCTGTCCCCTTCTGCCACAGGAGCTTGGGGCAGCTCACAACAAACAAAATCATAAAATATAATAAGTTAAATACAACAATAAATAATAAAATATGAGTAACAATACAAATATAAAAACAATACAAAACATATCCCATGACAAAGCTAAAAACCCACTCCACCCCTCACCCATCTCCAACCCCCCACCCATCTCCCTCACCAAAGGTCCAGCGAAACAGCTATGGGGAGTTGACGACATTCGGGAACCTCTGATTTATAGGTGGGGGGAAAAACTCCTTTTGAAATGCACTGTTAAATATAGAAAAATCTCTCCACCTTAACCAGGAGGAATATTAATTACCTTATTTATTTAAATTTATTATCTTGCCCTATCCCAAGGGCTCAGGCAGCATTAGAATTTGCAGGGTCCAGGATGAAAATGTGTGGCCTCTGATTGCCCACCCCTTTAACATGGAGGAAAGCTCAGGAAGCAGGGGAGGACTCTGAAGCTCCATGGGGCCCTAGAGGAAGTTGAATTTGGGCCCCTTCTGGGAGAGAGTGGGGACCCCACACTTTGACCTGTTGAAAATAGGGACTACTGTGGGCCCCCCAGAAATAGAGAAAATAGTAGGGCAGTTGCCCCATTTGCTCTATGGTAAGGTAGGCCATGGACTCAAGGCAGGTTATAACCCATAGGATCTTACATAGACATAAAACCAGTTAAAAGTCCGCTATCACAGCCAAATAAAAGAGTCTTACATTGCCTCAGGACAATGAGGAGGCTTGGCTTGGCTGTCAGCTGAACCTCCAAGGGGAAGAAATTCCATAATTGTGGGGCAACTACTGAGAATGCCTCTCTGCATGCCCCTGTTGTGCAAAATTTCCAGCAGATGGTCCATGCAAAAGGGCACTCCTGGCTGACCTCAGATACCATGAAAAAATATGAGAAGATTAGAGCTGAAAGAGGGTACCTGCAAAATTGGGTAACCTATTAAATTTCTGGTTCCCGATTCAACCTGGTAATGATGGTACCTGATTATGACCTGATTTGATACTCAATGTCCTGGAATGTTGATTTTTGGTCCTGGAATGTTGACTTCCAGTATCTATTGTTTCAACATTTTTGTTGATACATTTCATTTCATTTCACTTTTAATTTGTATCCTGGACCCTATCGCCAAAGGCAACTCGAGGCGGCTCACATACATCAATTCCCGACACCTATTTAGCGGGTTTCCATCAAGTTCTGACAATTTTTCAGCAACTTACGGCTCAGAAAACTACTTCCTCTCTTTTTTTAGTCCCCCCCATCCTCCCCAATTTTTCTTCTTAAAACACTATTTATTTGTTTAACACCCCAGAATTTTCCTTTTCCAGAAAGCCAATGTCCAGTCCAGGAAACTACTTCTGGCAACTTTTTAAAAAAACTCATGCCAGTTTTTCAACTCAGAATACCAGTTGCTATACCAAGAAATCAGTACATCCAAAAAATGGTACTGGAAATACGTGATTCTTCAAATATTTGGGTACCATATCGGTGCCCGAGTAACTCATCGGGTACCCTGCATGGTACCCAAAAAGCGGGTATTACTCACAGGTACCAAATTTAGTACTCATTTCAGCTCTAGAGAAGATATTCTTCCATATTTGTGGAGGGCAGGGTGTTTAGAGGTGCATAGGTAAAAATTAGCACCATGAGATGAGCAAGTAAATTAGAGACTGCCTCAGAGGATCTATTTTTTAAGTAGGTATGGGGATTCGGATTTGAATTGAATCTGTAACTGCATGGAATGGGAAGTTACAGAGTAAACTGTACCAAACTGGAATAGCTCATCAACAAGTCTGTTTAAGTTCAGTTCAAAAATAAAAAAAATTACTGCACATATGTAAAATGGTGACTGGACCATTCTGCACATGCATGGCCTTTTCAGAAAAGGGCAGCCGTTCTTTGCATGTGCGGTGGCCATTTTGTGCATGTGCAGGCTGGCTGCCCTTTTCCAAAATGGCAGCAAAGCTATCGCTGCTGTTTTATAAAAGGGTGTGCATGTGCAGAATGGTCAGGTGACCATTTTCCTCATGCGCAGTAATTATATATATATAGTCACTGTGATGAGTTACTGTGTAACTTCATATATATATAAAGTTACTGTGTATGCTCAAAATGACTATCAGACCTTTCTGTACATTCACAGCCTTTTTAAAATGGTGGCAGCAGCATTGCCACCATTTTGGAAAAGGGCAGTCAGCCTATACGTGTGCAGTGGCCATTTTGCGCTTGCGAAGACCAACTGTCATTTTCCAAAATGTTGATCATGCTGCTCCTGCCGTTTTAGAAAAGATCGCAAATGCGCAGAACAGCCTGGAAGCCAGTTTGCACAAGTGCAGTGATTTTTTTAATTATTATTATTTTTAATTCTTTAATTGTTTTACACATAGATCCATAACAGAAATCTGCATTTAAATCCGATAATTTTGGGAAATGAAACAAAAATAAACTGATACAAATTTGCACCTAAAAGACCACTCCTAATTTCAAGTGTAACGTTATGTCCAGTTCATTCTGAACAAGATTTTGAGAGTTTAAACTCCATCAATACAGTGTGTAACAGGATGTCTGCTCCCAAGTAAGCTTTCTAAGGACAGCGACCCAGGAAATCATTGCAGATGAACTTCTCTTCACCAAAGTATAATCTTTCATTGTTTACCATGCCCAAGTCCCCCTAAGCCCATACATAAGTGTTCTTATTCTGGATCAGTTTTGTAGCCATCGGTGGCAAGACTCTCCTGAGTTCTCACTTTTTACACAGTGGGGCAGCAGCCAGACGTTGTAGCCTTTGGATGGGTATTGATGGAGTCCGACCCCTTTTGGTCAATCAGATTTGCAGCCTTGGAGTGCTTTTGAATCCCTTGCTGTATCTGAAATACCAGGTTGCGTCAGTGTCAAGGGACACTTTTCACCAACTTCATCTGGTGAGAAGGCTGTGGCCTTTTCTCTCTGATTCGGACTTGGCCACTGTCATCCATGTTTTCATCACCTTGAGGCTAGATTACTGCAATGCGCTCTACGTGGGGATGTTCTTGATAACTGTTCAGAAGCTGCACATGGTGCAGAATGCAGCAGTTCATCTTGTTTTGGGGGAACCATTACACTGCATTATACTGGTGCTCTGAAGCCTGAACTGACTACCTATAGCTTTCTGAAAGCTGGAGGAATATTTACTTGGGTCCAGTTATGAGGAGACCCATTGAGGGGCTGCAATCTGATTCTGCAATCTGATTCTGCAATCTGATTCCAATCTTGGATCCAGCCAGGGAATTTATTTATTTTTAGTTTATCTGCTCATGTATTTTGTGTTATTTCATATTGGGTTCAACTATGGGAGCTGATCATACACATATATGTATTTGTTGATATTGTATAAATATGTGTGTATGTCAATACTGTTATGGCATATGGGCCAACAATACAACTTTTATACATACAAAAACCTATAGCTTTCCAGTCACAATTCAAGGCGCTGGTTTTGACCTTTAAAGGCCTAAATGGTCTGGGCCCCATATATCTGAAAGACCACCTTTCCTAACAAGTTCCATTGTGACCCCTACAGTCATCTGGGAGTGCCCCCTTGCAGGTTTCATCTGCTGCCTTTGTCCATAGGATGGGTAGCTCTGAGTTGGATTTAATTTATTAGTACAGTTCACTTGTACAGTGTTCCATTGGTTGTCCTCATTCCACCAGATGTCTGAGATGCCTATTTTGTCTAGATGTTAATTAGTACCATACACTGAGACCATCTAAGGTCCTGGGTCATTTCGTGGCCCCTGAAGTTGGCCAGGGGCACCCGACTCAAGGTCCCCCGGGTATCCCGGGTGGAGGCAGCGGGGAGGACGTTCTCGGTGCCCACACCTAGGCTGTGGAACTCCTTCCTGAAGGAGGCCCTCCTATCCCCAGACCTCCCCTCTTTCTAAAGATATTGTAAGACCTGGTTGCTCTGCCAGGCCTTCGGGGAAGGGGTGGGGAGGGGGAGATTCATGGGAGGGGTTTTCTGCCTTTGAGTATTTCTGCTTTTAGTCTTTTTAGTATCTTTAGTATTTTAAATATTTTTAGTATTTTAAATGGATTTTATTATATTATTTATATTCTGTGTTATGTTGTCCGCCTCCCCGAGCTGCCGATTAGCAGGAGGGTGCAGGATATAAATGTTTGTAATAAATAAAATATGTAATAAATACACTCTAATTCTCCAACTTCATTTTTAGTCTTCTAGCATTTGCATATAAAACTTAAATATATACTTTTTATTCTTATTCTTAATTTGCTCATTATAAATGTTTCAGGTATTTTAGAATCATTTATGTATGTCTGTTCTGTACTGATTTCCACCTGGGCTCCCTCCGCTTCTTCCCTATCCTCTATGCCCCTTTTAAAACAAGATGCACCCACTCATGCCCACACAGGTCCACTGCGTGGGCATGAGTGGATGCTGCCCAGGTGACTGCCGCAGTAGGTGGGCATGCATGCACACTCCTGAGAAACACGCATGCACTCCCACCTCCACCCATCGCACTCATTGGCCAGAGCGATGATTGCTCTGTGAGTGGGGATGAGGGGGGATTGGTGAGCGCCCATGTACACTGCCCCCCCTCACCGCCCCCTGCTGCATGCACCCCACCCCACTCCACCCCACCACCGTGGCCCGTTTAAAAAGGGCCTATATTAGGATATTCTAATTTCCCTGAATTAACAGAATTCTTTGAAGATGCCTTGGTCAGAAACATGCACTTTTCAGCGCCGGTCCGTGTTTCCATGGATTTTAGTTCAAAAACTGCTCTCTCCTTTTTAGTTTCTAGTGCCAGCAGCTGGGTTCCATTTTGGTTAAGGTGGATTCCATTTCGTTTGTATAGACTCCCCTTACCCCCAAAGGTTTCCCAGTTCCTAATTAATCTAAAACCCTCCTCCCTGTACTCTTTAGCACTCTCTAAAATTCTGACCTAGATGATATAGTGCAAGTGCCTTTCTTCAAGAAGTTCTCAGAAATATGGGACATGACCGAATTTTCATTTGCAGAAGAAAATAACAATAAATTGTAGCCACATCAACACAGGGTATGCGACAGTGTCCTTATGATGACTTTTGTTGAAAATCAAGCCACACTGAGCTGCTCTACACTAAATAACCAGGGAAGCAAATATACCAAGCCAACATAAACTCCCTTGGAATGAAATTAACTCTGTGCTTACTTGCTTCCCCCTTGTTTGTGTTACCTCTCCCTTCAAGTGAGTGCCAGTAAACTCTTCTCATGTGAAGTGCAGGCAGAAAACACTTCAGGCTTAATTACCTTACTTCGAGGTTCAGAAACTCCTGGTAGCTAATCTCCATAAAGCTAATCAGTCAGGAAAGAAGGTAACCCAGTTAATAAACACCACAAGTCTTTATTCTGAAAACAATTAGGCATGACCTTAATGTTGTTTTTTAATTGGCTTAGGTCCAAAAGCTGAACACTCTGTGGCTGCCTTTGTTAATTCTGCAAAGTTCTTGCATTTTAAATAACCCTCTTTTTTATCCACTTTGTTGTCTTCCCTTCTGATCCCCTAACGCTGGGGTTTTCAGATGCCTTTCTAAACCTAAAAAGGTAGTGTCAGCCGCATCTCCTTTATCAGATATCGCTGGCTTTTAAGTCTGCTCTTCTGAATATATTATAAATTTCAAAAAGTTAATTTAAATATTTGTCTTTTTTCATTTCACTCATTCTTTGGTTTTGGAGAGAGTTATAATATTTTCTCTTTCATTTAGGATCTCTCCTCCTTCCTTTCCCCTACTTATGCCCTAAATCTGCTGTGTTACTGAGAGAGGGTTTTAGAAATGATACCACTTCAAACAACAAAGTCTCAGTTCTGCTGGATACTGCCTGTGCTGCTTTATTATCACCAAAGACTGTAAAAATTCCATAGTTTGAGCATAATCATACTGTGCAATTATATAGAACCTTTTCTATTCAAAGCACTTTAATTAAGATCTCTTAAGCCAGATCTGAATGTTTTATTTCAAAAGGAAATGTGGTCTTACTTGACATAGCAGGATAGAGTAATCTATAGAAGTAAATGTATTTTCATCAGAGATGATCCTATACCAATCTTCTCGACCTGAACACTTCCAAACCTCCAGTTTCAGAATAGGTTAGAGCCATACTCCTATCCAAATATTTCTGACTGAACCAATCTCTAATAACAGGCTGATAATGAGAGTTAATTATTTATAGTCAAAAGAAGTTCTCTTGATTAGAGCTCTCCGCTTTTATATTCTGATTCTGATCTCATGGCATCAGGGACATCACTGGAGTAAACTCATATGGCCAACACACTTTCAACACCAATAGGAGAGAGATTCTCAATACCTGTGTACCTGAGCTCTTTTATTCAGTTGTCTCAACACTCAAAAATGTTACTTACCCTTTTTGAGCCCGAGATTACCCAACTGAAAAGTGCAGAGTAAGGGCCCATTCAGACATGCAGAAGGTGTGCGGATTGAAAGTAAATCGCTTTTGATAATTTCAAACCCCTCTCTCTCCCTAGAGATTTTTTTTATAAAAACAACAAGACTTGTCACTCACAGCGCTCCCATTATGTCACTCTCATTGCTACCATTAAAACTGCTCCCCACTCCACTGCACCTTGCTTTGAACCCCCTGTGGTTACAGTGATCGCACTATCTAGCATCATCCCCTCCATTGAAACCACATAATTGTCTCCCCACCACCATTCTGTCTCCTGATCTTCTGGTCACACTCAACACTCCAGTTCCTATACACAGTCTTCTGCCTTCCCTCTCCTCGAGATGCGTCCCAGTCCTTGAACCACCCCCAATGGCAATCCCCCTCCCCTTCCTGTGTGTTCCCCTGATCAGTCCTACAGCCGTTAATCCCTGATGCAGGCTCACCTGTTCCATCTCACCACCCAAACCCCTCGGCACCAACACCCCCATCCCTGTCCACATCCCTTTCCCTCATTTCTGCCCTACCACCCACTCCTACCCCCACCCAGTGGCCGAAGCACTAAATGTCTCCCCATGTGCAAGCTGTATGTCTGATGCCCTGCACCACCCAGCACTTCATCCCTTCCCATATTCTTTCTTCAACATACCAAATGTTGTATGCATAACTGTCTTTATAGTCATTTCCCCCCATTATTGCCACTCATAGGTCCCCGGGGTAATATTGAATCCCAATCCCAAGCCCCAGAACAGCAGCCATCCCATCTGTGCTACTACAGGATCCATTGAAGAAAGGTACAACCTGTACATTTGCATTATTAGTATAATACTTATACAAAAATTAATAATACTTTTTAATTTTAAATAAATGTATAATACTTATAAAACCTGAACATTTCTGTTAGTTGTAGAATACTTATACAGAAATAAAAATAAGCATTGCTGCTTAACTATGTTCCCTAATTCTCCCCTTTTCCCCCTATGTTCTAGGGACACACTTTGCCAGAGGTGACCATGCAGAGAGAAATGGCTGTGCTCATGAATTTCATTCTATGCCAACAGAACCGGCTACAAGAGATGGTTAGATTGATAACTAGTATCTCATCTCAGGAGACAGAGGATCTTAGATTTATGCTTGATATCTGCCTCAACAGGCAAAGAAGCTTTGAGGCAGCCGTGCAATACCTGAATCTTCCAGTTGCAG
Source organism: Sphenodon punctatus (assembly GCA_003113815.1). Lineage (NCBI taxonomy): Eukaryota > Metazoa > Chordata > Lepidosauria > Sphenodontia > Sphenodontidae > Sphenodon > Sphenodon punctatus. The sequence goes on along the minus strand of QEPC01007559.1, from coordinate 11,806,524 downwards.
ATGAAGATGATGTGGTGGACGCTACAACTGTCACAGTACTAGTAAAACAGTACTGCACACTAATGGATACCATGGGATACATTGTCAGGATACTGCCAGAAACATTTGCAAATGTTGATATGCTGACTCCAATAAATAGGGGGGTTTGGGTTACAGAAAAGAGTGAGGATTGATGACAAAGAAATGTATGCTACTCTTGGGATGATTACCAGTGGTTCAGGAATTTCCATATGACAAAGGATGTTTTTAGGAAACTGGTGGATGTGTTACGGCCCCATCTACAACGTAATGATACTCGTATGAGAAAGGCCATTCCTGTGGAGAAGCGTTTAGCAATTACTCTATGGAAACAAGCCACCACTGATGGTTACCATTCTGTGGCAACTCATTTTGGAGTTGGCATATCAACAGTTTGCAATATTGTTTATGAAGTCTGTAAAACAGTAAACACTATCCTAATGCCGAGAGTAATCCATTTCAGAAACCTGGAAGATATGTCAGGTTTTGAGTTACTTGGCTTTCCCCATTGCATGGGGGCTATAGATGGCAGTCACATCTGCATACTTGCACCAGCAGAGAATAATGAGTCATACGTATGCAGGAAGGGCTACCATTCAATTGTACTGCAGGATATAGTGTATTCAAACGGACTGTTCACTGATGTGTTTGTTGAATTTCATGGTGGGGCTGATGACTCCGCAGTGTTGCATGCATCAACATTTTAAAAGAAAAAATATAGTGGAAGCTTCAACCCAAATCCCTGTCAGTGGGAGGGGGTAGGAAGTGGAAGAAGCACTACCCACACACACCTCTAGCACACCAGGAAGCTCTGCTCACATGCCACGGAGGAAAGAAGCCCATCAGGATAGTATGTGGGTCCGTCCGTGTGCTCACGCGCCAGGAATATGGACCCCTATCATCATAGGGTGCAGAGCTGTAATGCAGGGAAGGGGACCCACTCTCTCAGTTTCCACACGGAGGGGGAACAAGGAAGGCCTGTGTGCAGGTTCCACAGGGAAGGGACCCAGGTCAAGGGGGAGAGGCTCACGGGGCTCACACACTCAAGGGAAGGGGAAGGTATGGACCCAAGGGAGGGGAAGGGGGACACACACATGATCCTGCAGGCTCACTCAACCACCCACTCACCAGGGGGAAATCAAGGAAGGCGGGAACTCCAGTCAAACACTAACACACTCTAGATCTCACTCACACCTGCACTTAAGCACACAAGAAAATGGAGGACAGGATGGGTCAGGGGCTGGGGAAGGAAGGGACACGTCAAGGGATCCAAAAGTAAGGCAGTCACAAATCACAACACTTAGCTTTCAGGGGCCAGTCTCTCCAGGTGTTCTAGCTCTGTTCACTGGCATGGAATGTTCTCCATTGCCGGCAATTGAAGCACTAACCCTGCCCACGTGCGTGCCTGGAGGCGCGCAGAATGTTGCACTGGGGGACGGGGACCCACGATGTCTTGGGAGGCTCCGGGGCAGCCCGCTGTGCTAAGGACATCATCAGAGCCCTCGGCGGGGTGTGGCTGCATCAGAGTCGATGCTTCGACGTCTTCAGAGGCACGGGGGGCGAGGCCTCTCCATGCTGGGAACAGCCACTGGTCCGAAGAGCGGCTGCAGAGGCTGACAGTCCCATAGGTGAAATAAATGGAATGCATGTTTCACCAGTAATCATTGGTGATCCTGCATACACATGTCTTCCATGGCTAATGAAACCCTACCCAAGAAATCATTTGAATGTAGACAGGGAGCATTTCAATGAAGTGCTAACACACTCACGCCAAGTTGTGGAAAGGTCTTTTGGTCGTTTAAAGTCAAGATGGTGCTCTCTGGGTGGGATAGTCGAGATGCAACCACAAAGAGTTGCAGAAGTAGTGGTGACAGCATGCGTGCTTCACAATGTGTGTGAGTCGGGAGGAGAGGCCCTAACATGGCCAGAAAGTATTTGTGATGATCCACATTTGCTGGACAACATTGTGGTACCTGAAACTGGTGGAATACCCAACGCTGTAACAAACCAAGGGAAGGCAGTACGTGATGCATACTGTGCGTTCTTTAAAGAGTTACATGGTGGAGTAAGAAGGCAAAACCTCCTGACTTAAATAGCTTTGATTACTAACTATGCTGGGCAAGGGAGAGTACATCTACTACCACAATGCAACAGAATGTCAAGCAAACATCATTTTAATAAAACTCTTTTTAGCACACAGTGATGCACACAATGGTATGAGAAAATAACATACTGAGATGAAAACATAACATTTGTTTTCTTATTTTGGCCTCCGTACAGTTGCTGTGATTTGCACAGCCAGCTTGCTGTGATTGTCACGGTCACTGTTTTGCCTGTCATTAATTTCACAGGTACGGTGGAGGACGATCAATGACACCCTTTTTCCAAAAGAAAGTCACTCGGTCAAATGGTTGTTTTCACAAGTCACTGCTCTTACGCATTTTTATTTATTTATTTATTTATTTATTACATTTATACCCCGCCCCTCCTGAAACAGCTCGGGGTGACTTACAATCTCAAAATAATATATATATTCTGTATTTATATATATATAAATACAAACATAAAATATTTAAAACATGCAAAAAATACAACAATTAAAACAGGACCAGGGAACTTCCAGAAGCTTCCAGAAGCTTCCAGAAGCTACCGTTGCTCTGGATCCACCTACCGTTGCCCTGGCTCCACCCACCATCTCGCCCACCGGACAGCCTTACTGCCCCTCCAAACTAAAAAGCCACCAGCCGCCCCTGAGGATGATGACGATGACAGTATCGCCGCCATTACCAATGTCATACCTCCAGTGGACACAAGCAGTGGGAGCAAGGCTCTTAATGATGATATTCTGGATATCAATAGTGATGATGATGATGATGTCGACCCCAACTACTACCCGCATCCTAAGAGTTCGCATGAAAAGGAGCATCCGGCCAACAAAAGAGCAAAGTTTGTGCACCGCCCACTTAATGTACATTCCAAAAAAGGAGGATTAATATTTAAGCTTGTCAATCACTAGCCCCGTTGTTTGAGAGATGTCCAGCAGCAGCATCGCATACTCATACCACTGCCAATGTCATGCTACACCATACGAACAACAGCACCTGCACCACAACCAGCATCAACTCACAGTTGCCTTTGTCAACAGATTCTACTACAACTCCATCTCAGTCCCTGCCAGATACAGCATTGGCAACACTGCCAGTGATCTACAGCACCACTGGAACTACAGAAAGTAATGGGAGGACAGGAGAACGTTCTGATGTCTGGAAATATTTCACAGCTTGTGATCCCAGAAAGCTGGTAGTGCAATGCAATTACTGTGGACATAAAATAAAGCGAGCAAGTGAAGGTGAAAAAAGTAGGCCAGGTACTAGTGGCATGTACTACCACATGATGAGCCAGCACCAGTCTGTTCTGAATGCCGCAAAGCCACAGCAGCAGAGAACCCTTGGAGAACAGTCATCTTCTTCACAAAACACCACATCCAGAAGCACAACCATACAGTCAACAATGGAACAAGCACTTCAAAAACAATTGAAATGGTTAGCCTCACACCCTTCTGCACAGTACTATCTTTCCCTTATCACAAAGATGATTGCTGTAGACATGCTGACATTTTCATCTGTTGACAACGAGGGCTTCAGGGAAGCCATGGAGGAAATTGCCCCATGCTGGAAGATGCCCTCCTGGGTGTACTTTGCAAAGAAAACCATTTCTTCTCTGTACCAAGAAACACGTAACGCTGTGCAGGATGCAATGAGCCATGCTGAAGGTGGGTTTGTGCACCTAACCACAGACATGTGGACCACTGGGCAACACATTGAGTACCTTTTTGTAACCGGCCATTGGATATATTGAGACTCCAAGAACCAGCTACAGAGACAGCAAGCTATACTTGTCCTAGAAGATTTTCCACACCGTCACTCTGCGGACAACATCCAGGACAGACTAACCCACATCACAAGTGGGTGGATGGAGCCGTTTAATCTCTCAGTTGGGTTTGTTGTTTCTGACAATGGTCCTAACATCATCAAATCAATAAAAGATTCCGAATTTCAAAGAGTGTCTTGCATGGCACATTCTTTGCATCTGGTAGTCAAGCACTTTTTAGAAAGTGATGATTTGTTGAGTAACACAGTGGAAATATCTAAGAAGATAGCTGCACACTTCAGGAAATCTGCTGCATCGCGGCGTGAACTTAGGAAAATCCAGTCCGAGAGGAACCTCCCACTTCAGTACTTCCCAATCAACATCTGCACCCGGTGAAATTCAACATATAATTTGTTAAAGCAACTACACACTCAAAGGTTGGCCGTGGACACTTTCTTTGTGGTTGCAGTAGAATCAAAATTGCTCAAAGATGCTTCTGGAATGCAATTAACGGCCACCCACTGGGATACTTTAGCCTATACATGACTGAATTTGTAAGCAGGGCAGATTCTACACTGAGCCAGACCATGGTAGCGCTGGAATACATCAAAGGCAAAGTATCTGCACTTGCAGAAATGTACTCGCAGAAGGATGATGGACTTCGGGGTACTAGTACTTATTTGACATGAAGACTTCAAAAATGTATTGCAGACAGCCAGCAGTTCACACTCATGACTCTGCGTCCACTTTACCGGAGAGCCACAGCACTCGATCCATGTTTCATGGGAGCTAAGAAGGTACTTGGTGGTGGTGAAGCTGCGGATCAGGTCCGCAATGACATTGCAGCACGGCTGGTAGTGCCCCGGATACAGCACAATGACAACAATCATGAACTAGAAGACAATGAGGACAGCACCGGCACAGAAACTGAACCAGAGCAGGTTTGGTGGTCAAACTTTGCACAATTGGGACTCCTGCAATGTGAAACATCTCAGAGTCATAGAACCAGAGGAAAGGAAAGTCCTCATGGACCAAACACACTTGCTGCAGCAAAGGATCTTTACGATCAGTACCTGACATCTGCAGTGGTGTCTGGCATGAATAAGGACCCTCTCTTATACTGGAATCTAAAAAAAAGATGCATGGCCCACACTCTACAACCTTGTAGTTTCCCATCTCGGTTGTCCTATTAGCAGTGTTCCCTCTGAACGTCTGTTCAGCTGTGCTGGGGCAATAGTTGGCAACAAAAGAACGTGCCTTTCTAGTGCCAACCTGGAGAGGTTAGCATTTATTCGGATGAACAACGCATTCATCCCAAAGATCATGAAGGAATTCCTTAACACAACAGATGCAGAAATTATGGAAATCAGCACTGCTGCATTGTCGTTACAACAGAAAGGCTGCGATCTGGATGATGATGTCGCTGAGGGAGTACATGAACATTAAGTCTGTGTAAGAGTAAGTATTACATTTGTGGTCGCACCACCCATAAATACAGTCTTTATTACATGGAACAATGTTAACTGGAAAGAAAAACCATATATAACAACCTGTGTAGGGACCATGTTATATAAAGCATGAAACGGGGCTGTGTTAGTTCTCGCCCCCTTATCCCTGGTGAATTGACCCTTAAATTCACCCCCCCCCCCGCCTTGTGTCAGAGTGGGGTTGGCACCCCATTCTAGCCGTCCTGAGCCTGGGCTGCCCCCCCCTGTTCAGACCCCACCCCCCGCTCCCCAAGTGGTGATGGGGTGCCAGGGCATACCCTTAGCTCTTAGGGAGCCTTACCACAGCATGGTTCCTACCCCACTGACTGCCCTAAGTGCTCTCTTGTTTGTGTTGGGTGTCACTTTGTCAAATAATATCAATTTATATGTATTTGAGTTGTTTTTTTAAAAATTGTTTTTAATTTTTAAAACTCTGTGCACACATGTCAGATGCAGATATGAAATTGAAAGAAATTATTGTAAATGCGGAAAAATCTTTTGGCGAAGGCTGTCATTGAGGCCTGGATGGGAAGACCAACATTCCAAGGACAGGCAGTGGTGGTGGTTATTTACATAAGCCCCACCACGTAAAGAACTTTGTGGTTTTTCCTTTCTCTGGAGATCAAATCATAATGTTGTTTGTACCAGAGAAATAAAACATGTAAATTGGCTGTAGCCTGTCTCTCTCTAACATTTAATTATCATGACTAATAATAAAGAGGTGATGCCGGTGAGGTTCTGTATCTGTAACTGTGGGATCAATAATCAATCATCATCAGTCAATCTCTCTAGGTAGTAGCACTGCAGTGTAGCAGCGCAGCAGCAGCAGCAGCACTCAGTCTTAAGCAGCTATATAACCCTCCCTGAGTGAGAGACACACAGACAGAATGCTGAGCAAGATGAAAGTTGGGTGGGTTGGGTTGCTTAAGGGCACGGGCAGGAAGGGTCAGGTACTGTTGTTGTGTAGATTTATTGTCCTCCCGACTGACCCCCAGTGTTCGTAGCAAAACGAGTTCTACAGGATTCCTCCTCTGTCTCTGAAATAATACATTGCAGTCCAGAAGGTCAAATCAAGCAAATCAAGCAATGAAACACAAAATTAGCAAAAACTATATTACAAAACTCCTAGCATTTTTTTCTCTAAACCAAACACTTATTTTTTGTTTTACTCAGCATGTATTGTGCTGTGGAATCTACAGCCATAGGCTGTGGTAGTAAGCAAAGCAGATAGTTGATTTTAAAAGTGGCTTTGAAAAGTGTCTGGAATATAGGATTAGCGAGAGAAGATCCGGGAATGTGATGTGAGCTGGGGGAAAACAAAAGGGAATTGATCCCACATTGTGACCTGCTAGAGACCTGTCAGAGTCTGGCGACAGGATGTACTGATAGATTGACCTTTGGTCTCTGAGTCCGACCCAGTATGGCACTTCTATGTTCTCATTTATTTCATAAGAGGAAGGCTAACACAACACCGTATAGAGAACATAATTCAAGACTAACTGATGTAATGAGAAAGAATGCACTGTAAGTCATAGGATGACAAAAATATTTTCAAAAACATCCATAGAGCAGAAAGCCTTTTATTGAACATCCCTTGAGCTTTTTTATGTTATACATGCAAGGCATTAGTCACCTGAGTAGCAATACAATCAGCCTCCAAAGCCTGATTAGAATGGGAATGTATAACAGTCCCTCTGTTCCCTTTTACAACCAAAGGCACTATGTAAAGTATACATTTTGACCTCTGTAATGTGATTGCATGACCAAACATCACCTTTTAAAGTTTCTGTTAAGCACTGGAAAAATATTTGAAAACAAAAAACTAGAGCCAAAAAACAATACAAAATGAGAGCAAACCTGCTTGCCTGGTACTGGCACGCAACAGTCGTACACGCAACAAACAAAATAGTTGCTTTTTGGTACATATGTGCATTGTGCCCCCCCCCCGCCCCCCAACACCATCTGAGGCAAAACTTCACCAAACTTTCCACAAAATAATTGAAATTAAAAAAAAAAAAAAGCAAGACAGAATGAGAGCTTCCCTCCCTGCCTGCCACTGACACACAACTTTGTGTGCTGTGCACGCATGTAGGTGAGACTCTCTTAGTTTCATCCCCCAGCACCGTTTTAAACTCGGATACTGGGAGCCGGGAACTGAGTATTAAAAGTCTGATTAAATACAAAATTCACATAATTTGTTTGGCAGTTAAAACAAAATTTAAACATGCTCTGTTCATTTGCTCAAGTTCCTGCAGTGTGGACACTGGCTGCACTTTCCGTCAGCATTATTTGCTGCTCGTTGTTCCATAATCTGAACCAAATTATTCAGCCGGATATAACTTCCTCTCACTGTCAGCCAACCATTTATGAACTTTTTTTCAAATACAGACGGTAAATTAGCAATAGCCTCTTGGCCAAATGTAAAGGACTGGCTTATGTGTTTAAGTGATTTTTGTGGCAACTCCACAGCTTCAGGCATGCGTATAGCTGCATGCGGGGGTGTCGAGTTGGTGTGCAGACTAGTTTCCTGTGCTGCTCTTTTGGAAACCACTGTTTGCATTTCAGTAACAGTTGCCTCAGGGTTTGTAGGGGAACATATAGAAACATTAGAATTGTATTCAGAATCCTGGCGGCACAGATGCTTTCTCCTTCAAAAGGCAAGAACTCGCCTTGTACATTGATTAACAATCTTTGAATGACCTGAAGGTTCATGTGAGACTTTACAGTTTGTGACGTCTGCGGCGGTAATGACGACTATTTTTTGAATATGTGTGTGATGATGATTCCTGTAAATGGGCTGAAATTGAAGAATTTGAAGACCCTGGGCCTGAAGTTTCTGACTCCTCACCTTCCATGATCAGACCATGATTTTTCCTCTTTGAATCCACTGATGATGCTGTTGTAACGCCAGAGGCCCTTAGGCTGGCAGTGTCTGATGATATTTCCCAAGGTGATAGCGCAGTGCACTTGTCCCACCATCATTCCTTGGGGTAATTGCCTGGCAAAGTGTACCCTTTGCACTATTTGGGGGCATTTCTTGGGGATGGATAAAAATTTTCCAAACTGAAGAATGTCTTTTATGGCATCCACCGTGACCACCACGCCCCTTTCCTTTCATGCACTCCCCCCAGGACTGCTGTTCAGATTTCTGGCTCTCTGCTGAGTCCGACATCTTGCAACCTGCCCTCAACTTTAACCTCAAATATTGATTTTCCTGGCCTGTGATTTTAAAAAACATTGATATATCATGTCATTAATTTAGTAACAAAGTAACAGACAATGAAAAATAAAGCTTGTTCAGAAATGATTTCATATTTGTTCAACTTGAACTCCTTTCATAAACTTGTGGGGGGAAAAGGGGCCCCAGAAAACTCTTCAAGGTTTTGTGATCTGCCCCAACTTCATGGTTGTGTGACTGCCTGCCAAACATCTGATAAAAATAAAAATTAAATAAATTTTAAAAGGCCACAGTAGCGTGTCCCTCCAGGCTGCCAGTCCCAAGTACCAGCCAAGCTTATATCTGTGTCCGGTCAAACAAATTTAAAAAATAAATTTTAAAAGGCCCCATCAACTCCTGGACACAGTCCCTCCCTCCCAGCTCCACCAACCAAGCCTAGCTATGGCTGCTGTAGTAGTGCCAAATGTCTGGATGGACACCGCACAAAGGGATAGGGTTGTGTTTCGGAATCGGATACAACAAATTAATTAATTTACCTGCTATTGGGCAGCAGCAGCACCACCGCTAACGCTCAGGAAAGGCTTTCTGAGAGTAGGGAAGTCAGGAGGACTGGAGGGGGAAATTGGAAAGAACAAAGATTTTAAAAACTGTCAAGAGATTTCTGGGTGAAACACCTTTTAAGCTTCCATTTCCAGAAGATGCTTAGTTCTTTCTGAAAATCAGACCACATTTGAATTATCCTACATTGTGCATCTAAGATCAATAACTGCTTTTGAATATCTCTTCCAAGCTGCTGTGCATGGGCGGAGCAATGGTACAGTCATGTGTAGCTAGTTTGGAATGGGTGGGCCCTGCCCTGGTGCAGAAGATGGAATGTCCCCCCTTTCCCCCACCAGGACACCATCCTTCCCAGCTGCAGGGGGACTGTGTGAACACAACACAACTGCTTCAGAGTAATGCCCATTGCCTAATCTGTATAATTGTATAATAGGGATGAGTGAACGTGGTTCAGAAGTTCAGAGTTCAGACTGAACTCGAATAGTTTGGTTGACCAAACTGAATGTGTGAACTGAACTCAAATTCAAATGTTCAGTTCAGATGCGTTTGGTGAGTTTGGAATTGAATTTCCATTAGTTTCAATGGAAAACACATTATTGGCTGTACCTTTTACATTTTTTATGCTATATGGATGATATTCAGGGTACCTATACCTCCAATATAAAGTATTATGTGTACCAAATTCCAAAACAATTGGATAAAGGAATCCAATTTTAGAAGCAGTTGAACTATTGTATTTTGCAATAGTCTACATATATATTCTTAGCTGTAACTTCTTTGTCTCACATCTAATGTAGGTTAAACTTTTTCAGTTTATACCCCTTTCTATATTTAATAACTTTGCCAAATTTCAGAAGGATTAGAAAAAGGGTCTTGGTGGTATAAGCAATTAATATATAAATGTATGTCTGACTATAACATCTTTGTAATCCAACCAGTGTACATGAAATTTGGCAAGACTATATATTATACTTTTATGATCATCTCTACTAAATATCAGAAAGATTTTATAAAGGGTTCCAATTTATATGCCTGTACAACATATGTAGAGAAGGGACCTATGCCTGGGATTCTCTGATGTCACTGTGGTATAAGATCGGTTTGTGATGCGAATTGGCCAACAGAAATGTCAATCAAATATCCTCATTCTGTGCTGGGGCCATCCTAACATATCTCCCCCACTTGTTTCTGAGAAGTCAGAAACATCTATTTAGGGAAGAGTCAATAGAGATTCTCTCGTGTCCTCTGTCTCAGTGCTGCAGGATGTGATTGTGATGATAATTGGCCAGCCTGGATGTGTTTAAACTATGTCTCCTGACTGCTGGGATGTCCCAGTTATGTTGCTTATGCCCATCTCAGGGCCGCCCCCTATGCCCACCTTGAAGCCACTACCAATTGGTCCTGTAAAGCTAGAAGCTTGCAGTAATGTGTTTGGCCATTGAATGTGTCTGTCAGTCTTTGGGGTTGCTCCACATCCTTCCTCCTACAGTCTCTCTCCCCCTGCCATGCAGGGTGCCTGCCTCTGACTGGCACTGAATATGCTGATATTCATCTGAATAATGATCTTCACAGGGACAACATCAATTGCTTATATAATTGGGTCCCTTTATCAAAATCTCCTGTACATTTGCTGAAATGGCAGGAAAGGTATTTGATACATTCTTGCCAAATATCCTGTAAAAAAAATGGAATATCAAAATATTACAGCTGGAAATGTATTTTCAGGTTAATGTCTTATACCCTTGGGACCCTTTATCCACTCATTCTGAAAATTGTCAGAAGTATTAAGCATATTGAGGGAGTTAATATGCACAAGTTTCATGAACATTGGATGCAATATAAAGAAGCTGTAGCCATGAATGTGTATGGAGCTTTTCTTAAAATCACAACATTCAATTGCTTCTGAAATTGGTTTACTTTATATAATTGTTCTGAGTTTTGGTACACATCGTGCCCTCAATTGGGGGTACAATCTCCCCAAATTTCATCAAAATTGAATAAGAAACATAAATGTTATAGCCGGAAATGTTTTTTAGTTTTCCCCCTTTATTTCAAAAACCAAATGTCATTTTCAGTTCCCGATTGCACTGAACTAAAGACCGAACCAAGCCCGACTGAACTGAATACTGAATCTGAACTCAACATTCAACCCGAACCACTGAACAGCCAAACATCCGAACCTGGTTATGTTTGCACATCCCTATTGTATAACTCCCACTCCCATGACATCCCACCACACACCCCTAGGCTACCATTTAGGGATGGGAGGGGGGGGGGCTGTTGCACTGCAGGACCGGGCGGCCATGGGTGGGTGGGTCTAAAAAAGCCCCAGGCCCCCGACCACTTTCCTTACCTGCTCTCGGGCAGCGCTCCAAATGCAAAGTCAATCAGTCACTCTGTCAGTGAGTCTGTCTGACAATGATATTTTCCTCCTGTCTTGTCCAAGCAAGAAAATTCCCTCTGGCTGCCAGGTTGGGGACTTGGGAGGGACTGGGAGTCAGAGACAGTGTAGGACAGATATACACACGCACCCGGACAGGGTGATGATTCGTGCGGGAGTCGGACTGGGAGACCACGCCCACAAACACATTGTGATGAAGACACATTGATCACAAGGTTTTGGAGTGAGGAGGAAAGAGCTCTCTCTCTCTCTCTCTCTCTCTCTCTCTCTGATTTGAAAATACCAGCACGTACATGGCGCAGCCAGGCACACAGCCACCGACGCAGGGCCCGTCAAGTTGGTCGTGTCATGTGTACCACCCTGACCCCAGCTCCCGGGTCTGGCAACAGTCCTCCCCTGAATCTCCCCACCACCCCAAGCCTATCCCACAATTGGGTTGGTTGGTCGTTGGTGGTAGTGGACGTGCAGCAGATTATCAGAACGCCGCTTTCCTCCATTGCAAAACTGTGTTCAGCCAAAATATGATAAACATTTTGCAATTCTGCAATTTCGCAATTTCAACTACTTTGGGGAAAAACATGAAATGACGCAAAATGCTAAAACACCAGCATGCGCGATGTAAAAACATGGTGTTGCAATCTGCAAAACAATGTGCAGAAAAGGCGACTGACAGCGACAAAAGGGGCGGAATGGCAGTGTTCATCGCTCCCTGGCATAACTTCCAGAACAACCTTTTCCAATGAAAAAAACTGTCGCTGGGATTTGCCATTTCAGGCCTAGTGTGAGATCATGAGACGTGGATGTGTGGCAATGAGTGCGTGGAGTGGTGCCTGCGGGTGAAGGGGAGTGCGCGAGGGGTGACAGCACAGGGTGAATAGCTGAATCAGGGTACCTGAGCACAGGGTGGGGTTCATAGTGGGGTCTGGTGGGCGGTCACTGGGTGTGTAGTTGGGTGCATGGGGAGAGGTCATGGTGGTGGGAGCACGATGCCTGTAGTGGGCACCCTGCACATATGGGCTGACCTGATCGCCATCCTAGCAGCATGTTTCTGTCTCCTGGCATAGGTGTTTGAGCAAATGGCAGACTTCTTGCACCCAGTCCCCTGCTGGTATACCCATGGCCTACGCCACCAGAGAGCAGCCAACCTGCACCGCGTGGCAATGGTTCAATGGACATGGAGGATCAATGCCAGGTGCCAAGCGATGGGGGATGGCAGCATCACACCACATCTGACTCATCCTCTCCAGGTTGCCCCTCAACATGTATGGGCGTCGGGTGACCCTACCCACTCAACAGATGGCCTGGGTGCAGTCACAAAGCAATGACTGGTGGGAGAATATGCTTGCGACCTGGACCAAAGAGGAGTGGATTGACCTCTTCCAGATGACCTGCTTCCTGCTGACCTGGATCGCCAAGATCCTTGGCCTCCACCTCCGCAGGAATGAAACAAACATGAGCTGCCCCCTACCCCTGAGTATGTGGGTTGTGATGGCAGTGTGGTGCCTAGCAACCCCCAATTCCTGCCAGAGCGTAAGTGAGAAGTTTGGCATAGGGGAGCAACTTTGACTAAGAGGTCGCTGACATCATGGAGTGCCCTCTCCATGATGTCAGCGACCTCTTAGTCAAATTTCTCCTGGAGGGGGTCATCCAGCTCTGGGACCTGAAGGTAGTGATCTGGGGCTTTGAGGCGATGGGCTTTCCTCATTGAATCAGGGCCATTAATAGCACCCACATCCCGATATTCTGCCCCCCAACGCAAATACCGGTTAGCTGAACAGGAAGCAAGCATTCTCTGTGAACTTGCAGGCAGTCGTTGACCACCGATGTCTGTTCATCAATGTATACACAGGCTGCTCAGGGAGAAACCACGATGCTCGGATCCTGCGTGCCTCCTCATTATTTGCCAAAAATAAATCAAAATCCCTTGGGATAATTAAATTAAATTAAAAATTTCCCTAAAAGACCAATAAAAAATCATATAGCAGCGGGAGGGAGGATAACAATGATAAATGCGACCGACCAATTTTGGGGTCCCATTATCAACACAACATTTGCCCCAAAAGGCACCCTCCCACCCAATTGCAATAAAAATAGCCCCTAGCCCCAACTGGCCCCGAAGACCCCCAAAGGGCTGCACCCATTGGCCGCGGCCCTTTGGCACGCGGATGCTGGCTTCCAGCCTGAGACACATCCGCAGGTGGTTTCCTTAAGTTCCGCCCGGCGGCTTCCGGTGACAGATGAGGGGGGGAGGGGTCTCAGTCCAGGTAGCCCCACAATCCCTCACACTCACACAGTCCCTCGTTTCCACAGGGGGATGGCTGACAGCAGGGGATCCCAGAGCAGTGTCAACAGTGGCGGCAGCAGGGGTCCAGCCCGGCGAGAGCTCCAACAGTGGCTACTTATGGCCCTCCTGAATGATACACATCTGAGTCATTGGGCGCAAAAGATGGAGGGGCATTTGCAGTCTTTGGGGTTTTCCAGGAGTTATCTAGCACATAAGCCCCCAAATGCACTTATAAAAGAGGTCCTGTTGAGAACAGATGATATTTATTGGCAAGGGCAATCGGCTTGATGTCAAGGAGCAAGCACAGGAGTCCTGCAGGTGGTTTCCTTAAGTTCCGCCTGGTGGCTTCCAGTGACAGGGGAGGGGGGAGGGGGTCTCAGTCCAGGGGCAGGGCTGCTGTTGAACCAGCTGTACAGGTCCTCAATGCCAAATCCAGGTCACAACTATTGTATGGGGCAGAAGTATGGGCTCCTCTTTTAGCCCATAACCTGAACGTGGTTCAATCAAGGTTTCTAGCAGGACTCCTGGGAAATCCTAGGGCTACTCCCCATGTGGCCGTGAGACTTGAATGGGACAAAAAAACTGGCAGCAGGTGGTCTTTGAGGCAGCACTAAAATTCTGGTGCAAGCTCCTTTTGGGGCAGCACTCTGAGCTGCTTACGGCCCTCCTGAATGATACACATCTGAGTCTTTGGGCGCAAAAGATGGAGGGGCATTTGCAGTCTTTGGGGTTTTCCAGGAGTTATCTAGCACATAAGCCCCCAAATGCACTTATGAAAGAGGTCCTGTTGAGAGCAGATGATATTTATTGGCAAGGGGAAATAGAGAAATTGGGTGAATCACCTCACATGAGGGCCTACTTAGACTGGGTCCCTCCACGGGGACAAATGGCAGTTCACTTAAGCTCCCCTATATCCCTGAGGGCAATCCGCTTGATATTTCGGGCAAGGGTTAATGCACTTCCATCTCAGGTCTTGGAAGGTAGGATCCTGGGGATCCCCTTCTTAGAAAGAATCTGCCCTTTTGATAATTTCAGGGTTGAAACCCCAGGTCATATGATTTTGTACTGCCATATGTACCCAAGGAAGAAGTTCCTGTCCCCGTTTTTGGCTAACCACCCCGGGCGATCTGAGGAAGCTTTGTTGTCTTTATTATTGAATAGTGCTGTCATCTTTATCATTAAAACCATGGCATGCTTCTTGTCGCAAATGGTCCTTTGTTGGCATAATTTCATGAGGTATAGGGCCATTTTGAATACCTCCACTGATACAGGGGATTCTGGTATTGGGGTTCCTTGTTGAAGTATGCAATGGTGCTTCTGGAGTTCATACTTTGCCCCTAAAGCAAATGGCCAGCATTTGGGTATATAGTTGTATCCTAAGGTGGTTGTAGGGCTGTGGATACTATGGTGTAATGCACTGAGTGGGAGAAACCTTATCCCGCCTGTGGGGCATGCGTAGGCTATGTATTTGGAGTCCCCTAGGAAGTTTTGCTTTTTGGCCATTGCTCTATTTGCTGGGACTCATAAACTGAAGGGAGTTGTTATGCTTAGTTTCCATTGTAACTTTATTTCTAAATCAAGGTGTGTACTATGATATATATTCTGTGTTATTGTTTTATATTGTGTTGTATAAAATGTTTTGGCAATGGCCTATGGCCACGCTTTAATAAATGACTAATTCTAAAAATTCTTTGCCAAGATGTTTGATGGGGAGATAGCCCCAAACATGTTCAGGATGATTGAAGGTGTCTCCATGGCTCTGGTCATCATAGGGGATCCTGCCTACTCTCTGATCCCATGGCTTATGAGGCCCAATCCTGTTGCCCGCACTCCAGATCAGGTGCTCTTCAATGAGTGCCTGACCACCACATGGTGCCTCATGGAGAAGACCTTCGGCCTGCTCAAGATGAGGTGGCACCTCTTGCTTAACCGGAACCAGTTCGACCTGCAGCACACCCCCATCCTCATCCTGGTGTACTCCATAACATCTGTGAGACTGGTGGGGATGCCTTGGACTATCCCCCCCCCCACACACACACACAGATGGAGCCCTGTGCCCCTGTACAAGCATGTTCAGGGTGGGGCCTTCAGGCGGATCTCTGAGGAAAACTGTGACACCCTATGCTGGCGCATAGTTGCCCAAATGGCCTGTGACTGACTATTGCCTATGGGCAGCCCCTTCCTGTCCGCCTCGTATCCCTGTACTGTGTTGTTCACTGTTCATCATTATGATGTGCTGTCTACCCATGCTCTGTCCTTCTTAAACGATGATGTGGGGACACCTGTACCCCAGTATATAGGCCTGTGTGGTGCCGGCTTGGGTCTGTGATCTCCCATGCCATGGCAGGACTGCCCATTGGTATACCCAAACAACCTGTTTTATGGGCACCCCATAGTACCTCCTGTTTGCCATGCCCAGTAGTGGGGTCCTATTGGCCATGGTGGTGTGTGTGTGCTCTTGCACACCTTTCCAATCGCACGGTGACTGTGTGGTATCACACCCTGTTGTGCGCCCTGATCTCTCCTGGTGGCGATGACTGACTGTCGTGTTCAGGGTGATGAAAGCCTTTGGTCCCTTGGGCACCCCTCGCCATGACCACCACCTGTTGATGGGGATGGGGTGGTGTTGGCATACTGTCTCACATCGACACACATCAATCATGTCACCTTACTCCTCTCCATCCAGTTCCAGTCGGTTACCTGGTCTCTGCAAGTAGCTGTTCCATCCCTCCCTCCGTCCCTTCCTGTGACTGGCAGTCAGTACCCCTTCATCAGTGCCCTTGGCCATGTCCTGCAGGTAGCACCTGTATGATAGGGTGTGGGTGTGAGCTGCCTGCCCTGCCTGCCCCACATCTGTTAACCCCTACCTCCCTGGCAGTGGCCACCTCTGTCGTTTGTTGCTGCCTCCCTCACTTCACATGACAGACAGATACGTTCCATTATTATTTTTTATTTGGGGGTTATGTACAGGGGTTGGGGTCAGTTTCTCCAGGGTCTTCCCCATCCCCTCTTCATGGCACCACCAGGGGATGCCTCTCTGAGGGACTTGGCAGCTGCTGCCTGCTGGGACCTTCGACTGGCCAGACTCAGATCTCTTACCTCCACTGGCCGTTCCACTGCAGGGTCTGGTGGTTGCTCCTGTGGATATGTAACACAGCATTAGAGGTAGCAGTTAGACATTTACTGTGCCCCTGTTCTGGTACTCCTGTTCTTGGGCTCCCTGTGCCCATCACCACCTCCCGTGCTACCTTACAGCCCTTCCATGTTGCTGGGTGGGTGCTGTGTCCCATGTTCCCCCCTCTCCCCATGTCGGTTGGCTACCACCTGTTCCCTTTGCTTACCTGTGCATGTGGGGTGGTCCGCCTTGGTAGTTGGGTGGCTGGGGGTGCAGGGATGCTCTGGGGTGGCTGGGAGCCTGGAATGGGGGGGGGTCGTGTAGGGTGTTGGAGGAGAACTGGGAGTGGGGCGGGCTGGTCAGGGGGCCCCCCTTGGTGTTGTTGGGGGCCTTGGGGGGAGATGACCTATGTGGCCCAGCCCGGGGTAGGGATGCTTCTGGGGAAACCAGGGCTGGCAGAGGAGCTGCGGAAGGGGCACTTGCACCCGTGGGAGGGTGCTGTGTTGTTCAAGTGCTGCCTGCCCTCCTACCATCTGGTGGACCCATGTCATGCTGGAGGATGTGCCGCAAGGCCTCCATGGCATCCTCTATCAGTCTGAAGGCCCTTGTGGCAGTTCCCTCCAGTATGACATGGGCCCTCTCCTCCCTGTCCGGGTGCTGCTCATGGAGGAGGGTGGCAGCTTGGCGCCTGTACCACAGGTGCTCTGTGTGGGATTGGGTGAGCATAGCTGACATTTGCTTCCAGTCCCTTTCCCCCTCCCCTAGCTGTACTTGCCTGTTCAGGGCCTGCTCCCAGCTGTATGCCTTTTTCAGATGCCTGGTCTCCACCAGCAGTTCCCTATCTATGTCCTTCCTTCTCCGCTGGTTGCAGGCCCACATCTCCAGGTTCCTCTCTGCACTCCCGGCAGCTGCACCCCTGGCTGGACTGGGCTGCTTCTCTGTGAATGGGAAGGGTACCCATGTTTAGCTTGGAGATGGGGTCTGCCCGCGGTTCATCTGTTCCGGCTCCTGGGACTGCACTGCCATCTCCCCCCCCTGACCTCTCCCTCCGAGTCCTTGGCTCTGTTGTTGGCCTCCCCCTTTGCTACCATGTCTGTTTGGGCATGTGGCGCTGGCCCTATCCCTGCTCCCCCGATCCCTGTGTGTGATTCTCACCCATCATGGTCTCATCACCATGTCCCTCCTCCACAGCCATGTACCCACGCCCCCTGTGCTGTCCCCACCCTTTGTTCTTTGGTGTTCCCAGCCCCCCTACTCACTGTCCCCTCGGCCCAACCCTTGCTGGCTCTTGAATGGGGTTGGGGCTGGTAGCGCTGCCGCACCCCTGTCCACCTAGCATCACCCTGCCACCTCCCACCACTGTACCCATATCTGTGTGTACGTACCATCGATCTCCTGCTCACTGGGCCCCGGGATGGCCTTGGGTTCATCCACGTCCTCCTCCAGGGCTGCCACCACCTACTCCTCATGCATCTCCAGGTCCCCTTGAGCTGCGTGAAGGGATCTGTCAGTTTGGCTGTGCTTTCTGGTTGGGGACCTGGCTGTTGTTCGCTGGAACCCTCCCCCCCCTGCCCTGTGGTGTTCTTCTTACCTGGAACATATTCCTCTGCCATCTGGGGGGCATCCCTGGTGTCAGTCTGCTCCCCGTACACCCACTGTCCCTTTGGGTTCTGACCTTGAGAGTTTTGGGGGTGCATACGGAGGGTGATGTTTCCTGTTTCTCCTTCCAGGGATGCCTCATCCACCTGTAAGATGAAGCTGTCCCCTCCTGCATCCTGGCTGGCCTCACTAGGGGCTGAGGGCTCCCCCTGCTCCAGTAGTTGAGGTAGGGGATATTGTTAGAGCCCTCGTTCTGCCCCTGGCAAAAGTGGTGCCATGGATGCGGGAGGCCACAATGTCCCCATCCATGCAGAGGAACCAATCCAGCTGATCCTGGAACTCCATTGTGTGCATGGCAGTGCCGGACTTGAGATTTTTGTCCCTCATATTTTTATATCCAGACCTCAGGTCCTTTGCCTGCTGCATAAATTGGGTGGCATCCCTATTGTACCCTGGCTGCTACATCTCCTGGGTGATGGCTTCATAGACCTGTTTGGTCTTGTAGTTGTGCACCAGGTTGTACTGGACCTTTTGTGCCCCCCCCCCCAATATGCGTATGAAGGACAGGGTCTCCTGCCTAGACCAGGATTCCCACTTGGGGTTCTGTGTGTGTGTGGGGGGGCATCCAGCTTGGCAGCTTGGGGCCCGCCCAGTGACTGTTGTGGCAGTGGAGCAGGTGGTCTACTGTTGGGGGAGTGCATGGTGGTGAGCTGTTGACCTGCTGCACCCCTGTGGCATCTGTGTGGTGTTCCATAACCCCTCCCCCCTGGGTGGTGCTCTCACTGTTTTGCCTGACTGCCACGGAAGCCCTCTTTGGCCATCTCCCCAGTGGTGCTGTGCA
Source organism: Sphenodon punctatus (assembly GCA_003113815.1). Lineage (NCBI taxonomy): Eukaryota > Metazoa > Chordata > Lepidosauria > Sphenodontia > Sphenodontidae > Sphenodon > Sphenodon punctatus. The sequence goes on along the minus strand of QEPC01007559.1, from coordinate 11,787,173 downwards.
CCTAGGTCTGGGTGCTCTCCTGTAGTGGGGGAACAGTGTAGATGTCAGCTGCCCACCCGGGGTTTCCCCGGCGTGTGCTTGAGGCTTATACGCTTCCTCCCCCCACCTCCCCTGGGTGGGTGCCCTTGCTCTTACGTTGCTCTCCAGATCACTCTCCTCCTTGGGTCCAATGGGGGCGGGGATGCAGGTGGTGCCAGGGCTGCATTGCACCCTCTACCCTGTGTCAGGAAGAGTGTGCTGTCAGTAGTCATCCTGCCCCCCCTCACCGGTGCTCTTGGCCTGGGCCCCTCTACCCATGGCATCCTGGGGTCCCCCCGCTTACCCTGCCCCATCCCGCACATGTCATAGCACTGGCTCCCTAGGTTTTGTCTTGGGCTTTTCTGCGTGATGTGTTGGGAGCCAGTGCACTCATGTCCTTGGGGGCTTCTCCTTTAACGGCTCTTGGGCGGGTGTTCTGTGTGACCCCCGAGGTGGGGTGTGTGTCTGCTTGGGGGCTTCTGCGGGGCCTCTCTAGCTGTGTCTTGGTGGTTTTGGGGACCCTTCCCATGGGTGTGTAGGTTTTACTGTTTACACGAATGGGTGGGTGTTCAACACTCATCTCCACCCACCTCCACCCATGGAGCATGCCGGCTTCTTCCTGGATGCTCCATGTCTGTTGATGGGTGTTGGTGGGTGGGTTGTGGGAGCATGCACACTCACCCATTGACATTCACATGGATGCTCTCCCATCCATCCGATGGGTGTTCACGGGTGGGTGGTGTCCATGTAAAAATGGCTTATGTTATACATATATGCATAACATATGAGTCTATAAGGCTAGCAATGCGAGGATCCTGGGCTGGAGGTTAGAAACCTGGGCAGGCAGACAGGCAGCGTGGCATGAGAGGCAGTAGGGAAGGCAGGCTGGGACCTTGGCAGGGCACTCAGATAGGCTGGCGAAGACTGTGCAGCGTGAGAGAGAGCCAGTCAGATAGGCGGTCCGAGATTGTCTAGCCAGAGGCTGGCTGCCAGGCTTACAGCTTCCCAATGTCACCCTGTGTCATGAGGTCAGTCAGATAGGCTGGACGAGGTCGGCTAGTGTGTGTGTGTGTGTGTGTGTGTGTGAGTGTGTGAGAGAGAGAGAGAGAGGGGGGGGGGGCGCTGGGCATTGGGAGGGAGGCACAGCACCTCAGCAGCAGTAGCCCAGTTTGAAAAGGAGCCCTGTCCCAAGACTGCCTCTGGCATGGGATGGTGTGTGCCACTGCCCCATCAATCCATGTCCAGGGGCAGCTTGGGGAATCCCAGCAGTGGAAGATTCACCTGGATGAAGAGCAACTGCTCCACCAACTTGGCCCCCAGTCTCAGACAGTGCGGCAAGCAAATGTTCCCCGCCATACAGAACACCCGTTCGCTGGGGACACTCATTGGTGGGCAGGACAGCAGAGCCTTGGCCACTTTGGACAGGACCAGCCACATGTTGGATTTGCCAGGCCAGTAGGCCAAGGGATTGCTGCTGGGTTCAATACATGGCTCCTCTTCCAGGTAGTTCTCCACTGCTACTGAGGTGCTGTTGTACTCCCTCACATAACTGTCCTTTGGTGCCACCTCCACCACTGTCCTCAGCCATGCTGCTTGCCCTGCTCTGCATGAGCCCATATTCTCAAGAGTGGCCTACTCATATGAGCTGCTGCTGCTGGCAATAGGAGTGCTGCTGCTGCTCAGCCTGCTGCTGGTGCTGCTACCGCTAGGGCCCGGGGCAGGGATAGACCCCGTCACATGAAAGGAGTGGCTACTCCCACCATCCCCAGGGGCGTCCTGCTGCTGCTGCCGTGCACTTTACAGAGCCCTCTCTGCCTGCTGTACCCTCTCCATGAGGTCACCCTTCAAGTGGCCATAGAGCTCTGTCTGGCGTGCCACGCTGCCCTTGACCCTGCGGTCCAGCATGATTGCCAAAATATATTCCTCCAGCTGCAGGAGCTCATCAAACAGTGCCTTCAGCCCTGCCTTCAGCTGCTGCACCAGGGCAACCACCTCATCCACCAGCTTCTTGCGTTGGGCCACAATCCTGCCCCTGGTTATCTCATCCAGCCTCCTGTGGAGACTCTGGACCAGAGGGGTCACCTGGCCGATGGTGGCCATGGAGGAGCTGATGGTCTCCATCATGGCCAGGAACAGTCTCAGCACAAAGACAGTATGAGCCAGGATCTCCCATTCTGCCCCATTGTACCCTGGAGGTGCCCAGCTGTCCATCACCAGTTGAAACAGATGCAAGGTGGCTTTCTGCTCGAGAAGCCGCTCAAGCATCAGGAACATCGAATTCCACCTGGTAGACACATCCTGCACCAGCTGGTGCACTGGGGAGCCTTGCTGTGCCTGGTTTGCCTGGAGGAGGTTGTTGCCCTTCACGCTCCAGTTAAGGAAACTGGTCAGCTTCCTCCCCCACTTGATCAGGGAGCTAAGGGTGCCTGTCCAAATCCTTCTCCTCCAAGCCCATAGTGTCCCTGACCACCAGGTGAAGGGTATGTGAGGCAAAAGGAATGCTGGTGAAGCCCCCCTCATGGACTGCCCTCAATATGTTGGCCATGTTGTCGCTCACCATGCACCCCTTGGTGAAGGGCACACCTGCATGACCCACTCCCTCACCATGGCGGTCAGGGCTGACTCGATGTTCCAAGTGGTGTGGGGGCCCTCCATTACATCCGCCTGAAGCAGGGCTCACTTATACCCTGCTTCGGGACCCCTACTGCCACTCCCAAATTCTGCCTTCGGGTTCTGCCACCAGTGCATCATCACTGCCAGGTAGGCATGCTGCGCATTTCTGCTGGATCACAGGTCAGTGGTGAAGTGGATGGTAGCACTCCAAGCCCCTGCCAGCTGCTCCCTCACCTGCTCCTTTAAAGCCCGGTACAAGGCTGGAACCACCTACCAACTCAGGGTGGTGTGCGAAGGCAGCTTAAACTGGGGGGCCAGGAAGACAATCAGGCGCCTAAACCCCATGTCCCCAGCCCACTGACAAGGGCTGCCCATCGGACACGATCATTTCCCCCAACATGCACATGGCTTTCAGTTGAAAACCACACCGCCCTCCACGTCCTGCAGGTGCCGATGGACTTGGGAGCTGCCTCCATCCCAGCTCCTCCATGGTGCACTAACGCTTCTGGGCCTTAACTGGCTGCTGCTGCTGCTGCTGCTGCTGCTGCTGCTGCTGCTGCTGCTGCTCCCCCCTAGCAGCAATACTGTTCCTGCTGCTAGAGGTAGCTTTTCAAGTAGGACGTTTGCCCGCTGATGGAGGCAGACGAATGGCCGCTGCAGTCAGGAACTCGCTGGGGTCCACTGCCCCTGCCTGCCCACTTAGCAGCACAGCGCTGTGACATCTCTTTAGATTGTAAGCTCCGAGGCAGGGACTGTGTCTTTCTTATTCTTTGTAAACCACCAGGTACATTCCTGGCTAATCAATCATCATCATCATCATCATCATCCCTTAAGGTGCCTTGCCATGGCAGTTGTGCCAAGGTTGGTGAGCACCTGCCCATTCTTCACCACCTTCTGGCACAAACAGCACTGCACCTTCCTGGGATCATCCACCCGCACCAACTTAAAATGCACCCGTATGGAGGATTTTTTGCCCCTCCTGCCTTCTGGTCTTCACCAGGTGATGCACCGCAGCCAGCGCTGATGGGAGCAGGAGAACATGGTGGGAACACAGCTCTCAGAGGGACAGCCATCGCCTCAGCACCAGACATCTCCTCCACAGGACTAGTGTCTGCCTCGCTGTTCCCAATCTGAGATATATCCTGCAAAGGGGAGTACTGGGGTGGGATCCACCAACCCTGGACTGCTGGGGATCACATCAATAATGGCTGACATTGGTGGCCCATGATGAACATCCCATTCACAGAGAAGCAGCCCAGTCCAGCCAGGGGTGCAGCTGCCGGGAGTGCAGAGAGGAACCTGGAGATGCGGGCCTGCAACCGGTGGAGAAGGGAGGACATAGGCATGTGCAGGTGCTTCAGGGTCAGATGTTCATCATGGGCCACCAATGTCAGTCGTTATTGATGTGATCCCCAGCAGTCCAGGGTTGGTGGATCCCACCCCAGCTGCTAGAGGCAGGGCTTGATCCCCCACCCATACCGACGGTCACTCCCTCAACCTCATCTTCTCACAAAACTGCCCTCTTGCTGACCTCTCCTTTGATCCCTGCCCTAATTCTGATTACTTCCTCGCCTCCTTCAACCTCTCCCACCGACCCCCCTCCTCCTGCCCCTCCCCGCACCCCTTCCACAATATGCAAGCATTTACCCCCATGGAGTATGCCTCCTCTCTATTCCCCCTCCTCCCCTCTGTTTTCTCCTCCTCGTCCCCTGACTCTGCCATCTCCGCTCTCAACACCTCTCTCTCCTTGACCCTTGAGTCTCTGTCCCCCCTCTCTTCCTGCCCCATCCAACCCCAAAACCCCCGCCCTTGGCTCACCTCTAACATCCGCTACCTCCGCTCTTGCACCCGGGCTGCCAAACGCCTCTGGCGCAAATCCCGTTCCCTCCCTGACTTCCTCCACTACAAATTCTCCCTCTCCTCCCTCTCCTTAGCTATCTCCCTAGCTAGACAACGCTATTATGCCTCCAGGATCTAATCTTTCTCTCGCGATCCTCGCCGCCTCTTCTCTACTTTCAACTCCCTTCTTAAACCCCCCTGCCCTCCTCCGCCCTCTTCCCTTGTTGCTCAGGATCTTGCATCATTCTTCAACTCAAAGCTTGACAAGATCCGTAGGGACATTGCCTCCCACACACCTCCTCCCCCTGCTCCCGTACCACCTCCTCTCTGCCAACTCCTCCCTGGACCCTCTCCAACCCAGCTTCTGCCCCCTTCACTCTACTGAAACTGCCCTGGCCAAGATCACCAATGATCTACTTGTCACTAAATCTAAGCATCACTACTCCATTCTTGTCCTCCTTGATCTCTCTGCTGCCTTTGACACTGTCGACCACTCGCTCCTATTGGACTCACTTTACTCTTTGGGCTTCCGTGGCTCTGTCCTTGACTGGTTCTCCTCCTACCTCTCTGACAGCTCCTTTAATGTATCGCTCCCTGGGTCGACCTCCTCCTCCCTCCCCCTTTTGGTTGGGGTCCCCCAAGGCTCTGTCCTTGGCCCTCTTCTCTTCTCTATTTACAACCTGTCCCTTGGCAAAATTATTGCTTCCCATGGATTCCAATATCATCTCTACGCTGATGACACCCAACTCTGTCTTTCTACCCCCTCTCTCTCCTCTTCTGTCTGCTCACGCCTCGTCAACTGCCTCTCTGATATCTCTGCCTGGATATCCCAACGTCAACTCAAGCTCAACATGGCCAAGACCGAACTCCTCATTTTTCCTCCCTCCTCTTCCTCTCCCTCTAACCTGCATATCTGCATCGATGGAGTCACCATCCATCCTGTTCTCCAA
>QEPC01007559.1:11759527-11773596 GCA_003113815.1 Sphenodon punctatus | reverse complement strand
GGGGGGGGGGGGGGGCGGCATATAAATATAAATAAATAAATAAATAAATAGGATAGTTATATAGATAATTGGTTAGATAATTTTCCTTTTCCCTTCCCCTGTCTCCCTTAGATTTAGATAGATATTAGTTGCACATGGGAATCGATACCGATAATGATACCAATACTAAAAATAAAATCATCATTTGAAATGGTACCAATAACGATACTGATACCAATAATTATACCAATACCAATTATTATAGTGATACCAAAAATGACATTGTTGTTAATAATAATAACAAAAATGACATTTTTAAATTACAAAAACAAAAAATGAAAACGGCATGAGGGTCTGGTGCACACCCTAACTGCTAAGTGTAGTGGAATAATCCCAAATCTTTATCCCAAATTAGCAAAGGATCATTTGTACCAGATACCATGGATTTATTTATTGAGAATGATATCTGTGAATGTATGCAACAGCTGCCCAAGGGATGTGAATCGATTCCTTCTGTTTTATCTTTCACTTAGCTTTTTTGTGTACTTGTTGCTCAGTTATATGAAAAACCCACAGCTGGATCATATGCCCAAGAGATGTGAAATATGTATGTCTCACGTTATTTCTTTTAATGAAAAGTACATTCTCATAATATGTGTACTATAAATAAATGCATATCATTACTTTTGAACTATGAATGCATTTATGTATAAATATTTATTATAGACAGCATTAATCATTTAAGGCTAATTATAGTAGTATATATATTTTTAAAAGATGATTTTGACTGAGTCAGTCTTTATGAGCTACATATCCCTAAACATTTACAGATTGTGGGCTGAAAATAAGAAAAAAACCTTACTACTCTGTTATTACCACTGTAGTGTGCTATGGGTCTTTACTCTTATTTTTTTCTGGCAACTGTTATTCAGATCCTCATCGTCTTTCAATGGAAACTGATTAGTGAACAGCTAACATTAGTGGTCTTTATTCTACAGATACCCTAGTACAAGTCAAACTCTGTCTGTAACAAGGACAGAGTGTTCTGCCCTGTTCCAGTGATTTGTGAGGGCTCTTTAAGGGAGAAAGTGGTGATGTGTGATTTAAACCTGCTGTTGCCTTGCCATGGAGCAGGTGGAATGCTGGCTGACAGGACATTCAGCAGTCTTAGGGGGCGGGGCTTGAAGAATCTCAGAGCAAGGGATGAGAACTGTGGGTGGAGCTGGTAAGACTGGAAGTAGCACGGCATCCCAGAGGCGAGAGAAACAGCGGGCTGGAGCTTCAAGTGATTGCCTTCGCGAGAGGATCCATAGACATCACCAGTGACTGTGAGTAAGTCAAGAAGGCAGTGGATACAGGACTAGCCCTAGGATGGTGGGCTTGGGCAGAGACTGAATAGGACTGAGAGGAAGTCCGTGGATGTATTTGAGGGGGAAAACCCGTAAAGTGCCTTGGGATAATAAGGACTATTGTGGAAAGCCTAAGAAGGCTGAGAACCGTGGGACATTAAGCCCAGTGAGGTCTAATCATATATTGTGGCGTTAGGAACCTAACACATGCACACACACACACACACACACACCTTTGAGCAATCTAAAAGAGAAGCAGTCTGGGGCACTCACGTGGAATGTGATGCTAGTTGGAATCATGATGACTTCAACAGCCCCCTTCTTTGTATCCCCTCATGCAGGACACCTGGCCTGTTAGTAATAATCAGGAATAGGTGTCAGGTAGATTAAGGAGCAATTATGATGTCAAGCTATCTCTAGTTGCATAACCACCAGGAGCATGGGTCCCTCCTGTCTAGGAAAGTGCCCTGATTCCAACTAAGCAGAAGAGGCCATCAGCCTCACCTTGAAGTGATCAAGGCATGCCCTCTTCCCAGTACCCTGTCATCTAATTCCCAACTCCTCCACCCAGTGTCCCCCGCAGTACTGAGTGATCTCCCGCCCTGCTCCCTTTTCACACACCCAAGAAGCTTTATCCAAACACCTATAGAGACTTTTGTCTTGTAGGTGTGTGTGAACATGTTTGGGGGTTTGTTGTTCAGTCCATTCATGAACCCCCCGAATCCAAACTGCCCCCCGCCTGAACCAGCCGAACAAAGTTCGGGTTCTGAACCCATTCGGGTGGAGGGGGGGGACAGGGGGGAACCTGGTTTTCCCTCCCTCCCTCCAGGCTGTGCGGGTGGAAGGGGCACCGGGGCTCAACTCCTCCCCCACCCTGCCCAGCCTGGTCAATTTTTTTTAAAAAAATTTGAAACCCCAACCCAGAGATCAACCTACCTGGTGGTGCCGGCCCTGGGTCCAGCGGCGGTGGCGGCAGTGGTGGCGGATACGGATCCGGCAGCTCTCTGGAGCATTTCAGGCCTCTACTAGGCTTTCCGTATCAAGTGACCTGGTCAGATAACACAGAAGGCCTAGTAGAGGCCTGAAGCGCTCCGGAGCGCTGCTGGACCCACCGTCGATACTGCTGCTGCTGTCCGAAACCTGACCTACCTGGTGGTGCCGGGGCTCTGGTCTCGGGTCCAGCAGCAACAGCGGGTCCAGCTCTGGCAGCGCTCCTGAGTGCTTCAGGCCTCTACCAGGCCTTCTGGGTCACTTGACAGGGTCACCTGGAAGGCCTAGAAGAGGCCTGAAGCTCTCCGAAGCACCACGAAAGTTGGACCCACTACCACTGCCAGCGCCACCACCGGACACGGTCGTAAACCATCCTATACCACCTTATATTTTTCTAACAACTGCTTGTGCGCACATTTACAAAGGGAATATACAATAGTCGCTTTAATAATGGGGGACATAGCATCGCCACTCTCCTCTGTCACTAGACCTGTAGAAAAAGAACACATTATTCTTAGCCACCTCATGTATATCGTCATGACTCTGTTTGATCCGGGGGCCCCTTGTACAAGTAGCATTGCCCCTGGACATGTGCATCATGTTTATAAACTATAGAGTCATATTTGAAAAGGTCCCTCTTGCACAATCACTAGCCAAACATGTAATCACAGCCTTAATTACATTAGCGTCCTCATGAATATCACCTATACTTTTGTCTCTCTGTTGAACCTTCTTCCTATTGCTGCAGGAACTGCAGATGCACAGTAGGTTTGGATAAAAACAGGTGTGGTTGCCTTCATCATTGTCGTCTGATGAATCCTCTTCAAAAGACTGATAAAAAGAGGAAAAACATTTTTAGACCCGCTCCACCCCACACCCCTGTGCACACACCCCATCCTTCTCAAATGTTTACCAACCTCCTCATCAGAATCCCTGGTCTTGACTCTTCTTGCTTGGCGGATCCCCCTCGTGTGCATCCTCTTTTTCCTAAATACAAACAGGCCCTTTAAAACAAAACCCTTTAAAATGACTCTATACCACAACCCCTTCTTACAGTCCTGTTGACGTACCTTATTTTCAGGTCCTGGCTGTACTTTCTCATCCTCCAAATCCTCTGTGATGATTATGTCATTCTTTGCGGCCCCCGATGTTCCTGGCCCATCTCTTTCCATATAATCTTCATAATTGTACACAAACACGCATCTCCCCTCTTTGGTGGCATCCATCTCCATATAGACATCCTCCTCCTCCTCTGTCCTCGCAGCCATTGGAACATACACAGGTTCATGCTGTTAGTACAAAACAGACAGGCACCACTTTTAGCTTATTAATACAATGGCACATAACACATGCTGCTATCTCTAGTGATGTCTACTCACCAGCTCGCTCGGATTCTCTGCCCTTTCCTCCAGCAGAACACAGCGTACCCTGTTCGTTCTGTTTTCCTTATCCTCATCCTCCTAATCAAATGAAGACTGGGGCATCACTCCGACACTACCGCATCTGTGCAGTCTTTGATACAATAAATGGCATGGTGCAAAGGGTGGAAACTCAGGAATCTCCACATCATTAGGGGTCTTGGGTGCTTCCATGGTTGCTGGCTAAAACCCTCTGACAAAGGAGCTCTTTTTATAACTTTAAGTCCCCCCCCCGCCCTTTACAAAGAGACTTTTCCGATTGGTTTCTGCCCAAAAATTCAAATGGCGCTCTCCTTTCTGATTGGCTCTCCATCCTATTGCACGATGTGATGTCACTCGCCTCTGATTAGCCAACACCCCCGAGGGGATGTGATGTAGCCGCTTCTGATTGGCCCGTCGTTAAACCAGCCCCAAAGCCAAGGGAAAAGGAGACATTCCACCAAACGCCTTCGAAGGAGCAACATCTCTCGGAACCCTGTATTTTAAAAAAACCCTGATTGAGGATAGCGAGGTACGTGGCGATTCTTTAAAAAACTTATCATCTCTGCGTTTTACACATCATTCAAGTTTAAAAGCAAACCTTTACTGCTTGCCGATGTTTACCGCTAGCGAATGTGCCTTTCATGATTAAAGTTTACTTCAGCAACATACCATTCCTTCATAAAACAAGGATAATGTGCCTTTCTTGATTAAAGTTTTTACCTCTGCATATAGCACGGTACAACATACCATTCATTCATAAAACAAGCCTAATGATCCTTTCTTGATTAAATTTTTTACCTCTGCATATAGCACTGTGAAACATACCATTCGTTCATAAAACAAGGCTAATGCACCTTTCTTGATTAAAGTTTTTACCTCTGCATATAGCACTGTGCAACATACCATTCCTTCATAAAACAAGGCTAATGTTCCTTTCTTGATTAAAGTTTTTACCTCTGCATATAGCACTGTGCAACATACCATTCCTTCATAAATCATATTTCATAAGAATGATAAAGTTCAGCTAAAGTTCAACATTCCTAGGACATGACGTAGCCTCTTTAAAACCAGTTTGAGCTGACTTTGCATTTCCGGATATGTCAAAGTCATTCATCATCAAGGACCATTAATCATGGCCTTATAATTTGATAAGGACCATTAATCATTCTCAATTAAAAGTTGACATAAGGTGCAACATATACTACTATGATCTCAATGATGGTTCCTGGGACAGGCGGGCATGACTGATTCAGGTACAGTGGAATGACAGCATATGGGAGTTGAATGATGTCCCTAGAATTAGTGCATGGTTGGGCACATTTCATTCAATCATACAATAGGTGGTAGCAGGTACAGGAACACACACAGGCAGGCAGGCAGGCTCATATAATACATTGTGTGTTGTTATTTCCATCTCATTTTGGTAGGTTTGCTGATGGATGTGGGCACAGATGAAAGCTCTCACTGGTTCTGGCAGGTGGCAGACAGCTTGAGCTGGATACACCTCTCCACCCCCATCTCTCTTGTTCTAGCGGGGAGCCTCTCTCTCTCTCTCTCTCTCTTTCTCTCTCTCTCTCTCTCTCCCCCCCCTCTCCCCCTCTCTCTCTATGGCCATATAGTGCAGGTGACAGCATGGGTGGGAGCATGTCTGTCTCTCCTAGCAGTGGGGAGTCTCTCTCTCTCTCTCTCTCTCTCTCTCTCTCTCTCTCTCTCTCCATGAACCAGCAGACAGCAGCAGTAGGATTACCAGGCAAGTGGAGCACATCACCCAGGGTTGACAGGGCGGACAGACAGGCACCTTGGCATGAGCGGCAGGCAGGTGGGATGAGGCAGGCTTTGAGCTTGGCAGCAACCTGGGCAGGCAGACAGGCAGCATGACATGAGAGGCAGGAAGGCGGGCTAATTCAGGCTTTGAGGTAGGCAACCTGGGCGGGCAGACATGCAGCGTGGCATGATAGTCAGTAGGGAAGGCAGGCTGGTACCTTGGCAGTGCACTCAGATAGGCTGACAAAGACTGTGCAGCATGCAAGAGAGAGAGCCAGTCAGATGGGTGGGCCAAGATCGTCTAGCCATAGGCAGACTGGCAGGCTCACAGTATGTTTCCCAACATGCCACCCTGTGTCATGCGGTCAGTAAGATAAACCAGCTGAGAGAGAGAGAAAGAGAGAGAGAGAGAGAGGGTTGGGGTGGGGTGGGTTCAGGGCATTGGGAGGATGGGACATCACCTAAGCAGCACAGCTCAATCTGGCCCTAGCCCAAATTGAGGAGGAGGAGCCCCATTCCAAGAATGTCCCTGGCATGGGATGGCGGGTGCCATTGCACCATCAATCCTTGTCCAGGGGTAGCTCAGGGAATCCCAACAGCAGAAGGTTCGCCTTGGTGAACAACAAATGCTCCACTAACTTGGCCCCCAGTCTCAGGCGGTAGGGGGAGCAAACGTCCCCCACCATGGAGAACACCCGCTCGTTGGGGACACTGGCTGGTGGGCAGGACAGGATACCCATGGCCACTTTTGACAGGGCCAGCACCATGTTGGCCTTGCCACCCCAGTAGGCCAAGGGATCACTGCTGGGATCAATGCATGGCTCCTCCTCCAGGTAGGTCTCCATGACTGTTGAGGCACCATCATACTCCCTCTGGTAGCTTTGCTGGGGCACGACCTGCCCCACTGCCCTCAGCCACGCTGTTTGCCCTATTTTGCACTGTGCCATTCTCCCCAGAGTGGCCTGCACATAGGCCGAGCTGCTTCTGCTGCTGCTGGCAATAGGGGTGCTGCTGCTGCTGCTGCTACTGCTAGGGCTGGAGGCAGGGATAGACCCAGCTGGCTGAAAGGGGTGGCTGCTCCCACTCCCACCATCCCCAGGGGCATCCTGCTGCATAGACTGCTCTGCCTGCTGGACCCTGTCCACCAGCTCACCCTTCCAGTGGCCATAGAGCACTGTCTGGTGTGCCAAGCTGCCCTTCAACCTGGGGTCCAGCATTGTTGCCAGGACATATTCCTCCTGCCACAGGAGCTCATCAAAATGCGCCCCCAGCCCTGCCTTCAGCTTCCACGCCAGGTCAAGTGCCTCATCGGCCAGCTTCCGGCGCTGAGAGCCTCAAACCTGCCCACAAAAAATCTCATCCAGCCTCCTGTTGAGACTCTGGACCAGAGGGGTCACCTGGCTGAGGGTAGCGGTGGAGCGGCTCATGGTCTCCATCATGGCCAAGAACAGTCTCAACACAAAGACCGTGTGATCCAAGATCTCCCATTCTACCCCATTGTACCCTTGAGGTGCCCCACTGTCCATCACCAGTTGAACCTGATGCAGGGCGGCTTTCTGCTCAAGAAGCCCCTCGAGCATCAGGAAGGTGGAATTCCTGATAGGGGACATTGGTGGCTCTGGAGGAACAATCAAGGCACCTGCTCCTGCAGCAGCAGAGACAGCCGCAGCCCCAAGTCCTGCTGGCCTTCCAGTGCCCTGCATGGTACTGGAGGACGCTGGCAGGAGGTACCGCCGAACCACCCCCAGACTAGTGCCACTGCTGGTGGGAGCCTCTGAACCCTGTCTCCCAAAATCATGCCTGCGAAGCTTGGGGCGTGGTGATAGGTTCTGGCTGCTGCTGCTGCATGCTGCCACTCCTCTGGCACGGCCCCTACCACCACCTCTGCCACGTACCCCATCGCCTGCTTTACAGGCAGCAGACCGGCCTCTCCTACTTCCCTTCTCCATGTCTTCCAACAAAAATGCACACACACACACACACACACACACACACACACACACATACATATATATATAATTTGTTTTTATTCAAATGTTTCTAATATTACTAACTCTAACTATAGTAGTATTAACTATTATAAAATCTGTGTAAGTAAATATTATATCTAAAGGTCTAGTTCTACAAACACACTCAAAAATATCAAAACTGAATTACTACACACTAACACTCTCTCTATCTCTATCTATCTCTATAAATAAGCTCACTCCTACTACAACTATATATCTATCTATAGTAACACTATATCTAACATCTATCTATCTATATATATACAATATTACACAGGGATGGGGGGAAAAATACAAAGAACACAGAGAGGGGTACAAAACTGAAATGAAACCTAAATCAGTCTAATAATCCTACTCTAAATAAATCCAAAAACAGGGGAAGAGACTCAGGGATGGAATATATAGTGGGAGAGGGAAAGGATTCAATGGAGGGGGGGAGGAAGAACACAGGGAGTGGTAAAAATAAAAATAATGCCTAGATCTATCTAATACAATCTAAACAAATGATAATATGGAGGTAAATGGGTTGGATGGGTGAAATAGGATGAGGATGGGAATGGATTAGGAATAGGAAGGAACAAAAACTGCTGGGAGAAGGAGACTTCTGAAAACGCCTGCTGTCAGGAACAGGTGTTGGAAGGGGGGGAGGGCAATATCTACACAATATTACACAGGGGGAAACACAAAGAACACAGGGAGGGGTACAAAACTGAAATGAAAATCAATCTAATAATAATCCTACTCTAAATAAATTCAAAACTTAAAACAGGGGAAGGGAATCAGGAATGGAATAAGAGGAAGAGGGAAAGGATTCAATGGAGGGGGGAGGGAGGAAGCAAAATTGAATACAGGGAACACAGGGAGGGGTAAAAACAAAAAATAACACCTAAATCTATCTAATATAATCTAAATAAATGATCATATGCAGTTTTGTAAATGGGTTTGATGGGTGAAATAGGAGGAGGATGGCAATGGATTGGGGAGCTGGGAACTGCTGGGAGAGGGAACCTTCGAAACGCCTGCTGTCAGGAACAGTGACTAGCTCAGAAGGTGTTGGGAAGGGGGGAGGGCAATGAGTTTTTTTACTTGCTGTGCCCACCTCACCGCAAGCCCCATTGTCTCCATGCAGCATAGCTCGTGGCCAATCGCAGCCTGAGAAGACAGTGGTCTGAGGAGAAAAGGCATGGTGATTGGGCAGGCTGACTGCTACTCCAAGCCTCTTCAACCCTGGTGCCTGGAAGTCTGCTCCTCAGCTGACCCCCCCTCCCTGTGTCAGGCAGGGGTTGCGTTTCTCCCACCCAAACTCATCCGAACTCGATCCAAACTGACCGAAGTGTTCAGTAGTTTCAGAGTTCGGTATCAGGTTCGGTTTAGGTTTCGGTTCAGGTTCAGATTTGGTCATCTGAACGAACCAAGTTCAGGACAAACTCCGAACCGGGTTTGCACATCCCTAGTATATACGATGAGATTCTGCCACCTGCCAGAAGCAGCACAGAGGGATAAAAGATTGGGCAGGACAAACTCAGCTGGTAACAAATATAATTTTTATAAAAACTTTTAAAACAATATTACAACTTTTGAAAAACTTTTTAAAAAACAAACATTAATATAAAAAGAAAGGAAAATAAATTAGGGATCTGTGGGCCTGTCCCCCGGAATGTGTGGAAAAGGAGACAGTGGTGCACGGGACTGAGGGATTGGTTCCTTGTCCACCTCGACCCCATGTCGCCTGGCAAAGTCCAGGGCCCCCTCCATGGATGCCTTCCATGTGACGAGGGACTGGTGGAACAGTTCGAGGGCATCCTTCTCTGTGCGGAGGTACTCTTAGTACGTCTCTGCCTGGCTCTCCCTTACTTGGAGCTCCTCAAAGCGCTCCACCAGGCTGTCCTCCATATTGTGGGCGTGGACCCTGAACTTGGCCATACATTTTTTTTTGGCCCTCAAAAGTTCAGCCTGAAATGCCCTTGACTCGTTGGTCTCTTCACGGGGGGCTGGAGACTTCTCAGCAGAACTGGAGGGGGAAGGGCTGTGATGGCGGCGCTTCTGCCGTGCCTTCCCCCCTTCCTTTGCACAATATTCCTCACTGGAGTTCCTGCGCCTTCCAGCCCAAGAAACATCCGACGCAAGCTCTATGAGGTGGACAGTCTCCACATGGGCAATCAGCCCCGAGGTGGTCCCCTGCATCCCCCTCTTGATTTTTTTGTCGCAGATCTAAAGAACATAAAAAGATAAGAACATAAGAAGTTCCATACTGTGTCAGACCAATGGTCTATCGAGCCCTGCCTGCATTCTGTCTGCACAAGTGGGTGGCTGATCAATCTCTCTCTCTGTGGGGAATTCCTAACAGGTGATAGGGCAATCCATTCCCTGTGTTCCAGCCCCCATGCCTTACCTTTTATTCTGTGAATGCACCTTTGGGGGTATGGAAATATTTCCATACCATGGACCTCATTGGCCTGGTTTGGCCCTAAGAGATTTGCCTTGATGTGCCGGGAGTAGCAGCATCCTCATCATCATCGCCCTCTCTGAAACAGGAACACAAAACCCCCTACATAATATCATGCATTCATGGTGATGCCTCTAGTCCTTCCCAGACCAGTACCCATTCTCCCACACTAAGTGGATGGATGGTGCTGCAGTGATGCCTACTTGCCCCTTTCCCTTTTGCCCATGTACACCACCACCACCTGTGGTGCTGTAGTGTCTGCAAGTTGAGACTGTGAATGCTTCTGCTGCTGGAATAGCCTACTCTGCCCCCCCTACTCTGTGGCAGACCCAGAAATAAGACACGTGCAAATACTGCCCTTCTTGGGGTGCTAGGGTTGGCAAGTTGAGACCCTGGCTGGCACGTGTCTGGGTGGGTGCTGCAGCTCGTACCTGCAGCCTCCAAAACCCTGCCCAGGGTTGTAATCTTCTATAAAGAGGCGGCAGAAGCAGTGAGCAGAGCAGCGCCAGTGTGCCCAGAGGATGGGAGAGGCAGCGGAATGAGGAGAACTGGTGGAACCCGTAGTGGTGCTGGTAACGGCGGAGTCCACGGGGGCATGTTGGGCAAGGGATCAGACCAAGACTGGGGGGTTGATGTCAGTCAGCCCCCCTCTAGAGACTTTGAAGGGGTGTGTGTGGATTTCTGGCCCTGTTGCGGGGAGAGTGGAAGAGAAGGTTTGCCAGCTCCCCCTCAGTGGTGATGTGTCTGTTGGGAGCAGTTACCATCGTCCCCTCCTCCCCTTGAAGATCATGACAGGGAGTGTTTGTCATCTCCCCCCTGGGAGCCCGGGTGTTGGCGGGCTCGGGGATGTTTACCTGGTGGCCAGAGCTTGATGCCGCCGCCTCTACGTTTAGGAAGGGGGCAGGGCTTGGGGAGTCCGGCTTCTGGGTTGCTCCTACAAGGTTTGGGAGCGGCCGATGGCCTTGCCAGCGGCCGTGCCAGTGGCACGTCCAAAGGGGCATGCCCTTTGGCTGTGCCCTTTGGTGGGGCCCGACAGCGGGGGCCAGCAGACGGGGTTGGAGTTCTCAGTGTTTGGTGGGAGGGGGAATATGTATATTTAGCTTGTGAAGGTACCCTCTCCTGGTGAGAGCAGGAGGGTGGGGGAGGGCCTTCCCCTGGTGGCAGCAGGGTGGAGGGTGGAAAGTAGAGGGGGGCCGTTGAATGCTGGTAATGCTAGGAGGGAAATGGTGGTGTGATGGTATGATGATGTACTGCTGCTTTTTGTATTTGGGGATAGGAGATATAGATTAGCTGATGTATTGTAAGGGGTTTTCTTTTTTCTGTTTCTATTGATTATGAATTGTATTGGTGTATTGTGCACTATATATTTCTTTGTATTATGTATTATGTTTGTGAGCTGCCTTGAGCTGCCTTTTGGTGGGAGAGTGCGGGATATAAATTAAAGGTGAAATGAAATGAAAGAGCCCACCCCCACCCCACCCCTAGCAGACCCAGAAATAAGACACGTGCAGATCCTGCCCATCCCCTGCCACCTGCTGATGCCCACTGTTTGTGCCTGACTGCCCACCACCCACCCACCCATACACCATTGAACTTGCTCTAAAGGATCATATTCTTCTTGTCCTCAAAGTTATATGGAACAATAAACAAAAATAAATTTTACAAACCTGGCAGCAGTAGTACCTCCTCTGCCCTTTTCCTTCTCTGGCGAGGAGCCAACCTCCACCACCTCACCAGATGGTCCAGGCTGGGCCTCCACTTCTTCCTCCTCCACCTTGACCTTCCCTAGCCTCATTTTTTCTTTTTCCCCAACCAACACCACTTTTTCCTTCACCTTCCATCTCAACCAAACCATACACACACACACACAGAGCTACAACACAGACACACAAGCTCAAAACCAATTTTTCACACTTCACTTTGCACAAGCCAGACATAGACACCAGTCCACCGCACATGAGAACACACACGATTGAAATAACGAAAATAAAATCTTTGAAATTGGTATCGATAGCAACAATAATGAAAACGACATTGCACAGTCTTTGCCAGCCTATCTGAGTGCCCTGCCAAGGTCCCAACCTGCCTTCCCTACTTCCTCTCATGCCACTAGGGATGGGAGAATGGGGTTCGGAAGTTCAGAGTTCGGACCGAACTCAACCAGTTCAGTCGACCGAACCGCACTTCCGAACTGAACCAAATTTTCGAACCAAACTGAACCGAATTTCCGAACTCCGCTCTGTTCACCCATCCCTAAAAGATAATATTCCATTTAGTTCAATGGGGTTTGAATTTCAAAACTTTGTTCGGAAGTTCGGAGTTCGGACTGAACTTGAATAGTTCGGTCGACCGAACCGAACTTCTGAACCAAATTTCTGAACTGAACCGAATGAACTTGGTTCTTTTCGCCCATCCCTACATGCCACGCTGCCTGTCTGCCCGCCCAGGTTGCAAAGATCAAAGCCTGCCTTAGTCTACCTGCCTTCTGCTCATGCAACACTGCCTGACAGCCCGCCCGCCCAGGTGGCCTAGATCAAAGCCTGCCTCAGTCTGCCTGATTTCTGCTCATGCCATTCTGCCTGTCTGCCCGCCTGCCCATGTGGCCTAGATAAAAGCCTGCCTCAGTCTGCCTGCCTTCTTCTCATGCCATGCTGCCTGTCTGCCCACCCTGTGGGCAAAGCTCAAACCCTGTCCCAGCCTGCCTGCCTCTCATGCCAAGGTGGCTGTCTGCCTGCCCTGGGAACCCTGGGTGATGTGCCCCACTGGCCTGGTAATCCCACTGCTGCTGTCTGCTGGTCCATGAGTGCTCTGCCCTGGCAAATCCAAATGTGGCCATGAAATCCTGATGCTGCCATCTGTTGCTGTATAGGAGCTCTTCCCTGACAAATCCTACCGTCCTGCCAGTGCTGCCTCTGCTGTGCCATGGGTTCTGTGCCCTGGCAAATCCAATGTATGCTGCTGCAAATACTGCCTCTGCTGTGCCACAGGTTCTGTGCCCTGGCAAATCCAATGTCTGATACTGGGTGTCCACATGATTCACCACCGGGCAAGGCTTGACCAACTGGCAGTAGAGCTTCTTTACTTCTGTTGAATACGAGCCAAGCCTGCAATGCCCGGCCAAGTGGGAGTGCCAGCCACCAAGCCCTGGCTGAGCCTCAGCCGCTGCTCCACCCATGCCAGCCAGCCTGCAATGCCAGCTTCCTCCCCCACTCTATCAGGGAGAAATTAACTTATAAATGTATATCTGACTGTAACATCTTTGTAGTCCAACCAGTGTACATGTATTTTGGCAGGGCTGTATATCACACTTTCACAATCATCTCTGCTAAATATCAGAAATATGTGCTACAGAGTCCCAATTTTATATTCCTTCACAGCATATGCAGAGAAGGAGCCTATGCCAGGGATTCTCTTATGTGTCACTGTGGTATAAGATTGGTTTGTGATGCCAATTGGCCAGCAGAAATGTCCTCATTCTGTGCTGTGACCATCCCAATATCTCTACCACACTTGTTACTGGGTACTCAGAAGCATCTGTTTAGGAAAGAGCCAATAGATATTCTCTTATGCCCTCTGTCATAGTGCTGCAGGATGTGATTGTGACTGGCCAGCCTGGATGTGTAAACTGTGTCTCCTGATTTTGGGGCTGCTATCCCCAAAGCCCCAATTATGTCCCTTCAATGCCTGCCTGAGGGCTGCCCCCTATGCCCGTCTCAAAGCCACTACCGATTGGTCCTGTAAAGCTGGAAGCATGCAGTAATTGGCTAGTGAATGTGTCTGTCATGTCGGTCTTTTGAGTTGCTCCACATTCTCCCTCCTACAGCCTCCTCCCTCCTCAGCTGCAGAGAGAGCCTGCTGCAGGGACCCATTCCATCGGACCTACCTGTTTGCTGCCGGTGCGGGGGGACTTGTCTCCACGCCGCCGCCGCTCCCATTGCTACCTGCCTCGCCGCTCGCCGCTGGGGCCGCCGCCGCCGCTGCTTCGTCCCCGCAGGATACCTGCGGGGACAAGAAGACACCACCTGTGAGTTGGGGGCAGGGGGGGGAACGCAGAGGGCAGCCACGTGGGCTGTCCTGTCCCCTCCCCCCCCACCCGGAAGTAGCGGGGGCTACAAAGCCCACAGACAGCGGC
>QEPC01007559.1:11713138-11755955 GCA_003113815.1 Sphenodon punctatus | reverse complement strand
GGGAGGGAGGGGGGGGTGATTTTTAATCCCCCACCTTTATATTTATTTATGAAAAAATGTTGCCCTGTTTTATTGATATGTTTTATATTTGTATTTTAAATGTTTTAAACTGTTTTTATTGTTGTTAACCACCCCGAGCTGCATTGCAGGATGGGGCGGTATAGAAATCTATTAAATAAATAAATAAATAAATAAATAAATACAGGGCCGGGCATTGCAGGCTGACATCCTACTCACCAGATCTTAACCAACTCTTCTGAAAATTGGTCAAGTAGCCTTGCCCAGTGGTGATTCATGTGGTCAGCCAGCCAGCTAGCCAGACAGCCAGCCACTGCCTGCCATGATGGCGACTAGAAATGGAAAACCCATCCAGCATAGAGCAAGCAGAACTGGAGGCCTACAAGCCTCCAATGCCCGGGCAATCTGGGGTGCCAAGCGCCAAGCCTTCTTGGTGTCTGCTGCTGATGCTGTTGGGTCTCTGACGGCCTGCCATGCTGCCACGGGCACCCCCAGGGGCCAAGCGCCAAGTCTGCCTGCCCGGGGAACCTGGGGTACCAAGAATCAAGTCTTACTTGTTTCTGCTGCTGCTGCTGCTGCTGGGTCTCTGACAGCCTGTTATGCTGCCACAGGCACCCATGGGGGTTCCTGGAGCACCCCAAGCCTCGTGGCGGGTCCGAACTACACCAAACGTTCAGTGGGACCAAACTCCGCCAAACCGAACAAGCAAACCCAAACTCGGCTTTTGAACCGAACGTCCGAACCAGAACTTGGTTTTCGAACCGAACGACTGAAGGGCTGAATATTCAAACCCCATTCTGTTAGTACATCCCTAAGGGTCACTGGGTGAGGCCACACGAGACAGAAAGAGGAGGATACCATGCCTTAAGTAGCCTGCCCGTACCCCTCTCTGGGCAAAGAAGCCACACGATGCATTGAGCAGCTGGCTGCTCTCTAATGTGTCCTCAGAAAAATTCGAAGGTTGCATCATGGAGCAGCTTTAATCCACATGGGGTAAGGCTTCCCAGGGTGGGGCAACCTGTGTGGCAAGGCCCCTTCTACCCACCGTGCAGCTAACTCTGTGGCAGGGTTGTGAGTAACTGGTGCTGGTACACATCACACATGGCCATGTCACGACTGAGAGTAGGCTTTAGGGTGGGCCGAGGCAGGGAGGCATGGCAGGGCCAGACTGGGTGTGTGTGCTCATGTGGCTGGAACCATGACGTTCCCCTGCTTGCCTGGCCAGCTCCCCGTGGGGACACTGTCTCACCCTCTACTCCAACTCTTCCATTGATTTACTGAGTATCCTTAGGCAAGTCATTTGACTGCCCATTTCCCAGAATCCTTGCCCTTCACATGCAAAAGATGGTGTCAAATTCACGGGTATGTTCTGGTGGTTTATTAATATGTGTAGCATTGTCACCATAGGGCGGGGGAAAGGGGGAAGGTCCCGGGGAGGAGGGAGGAGGAACGGGAAAAGGAAGGACACAGGGATGGGGGAACACACGAATAGGGAGGCCTTCTCTCTTTGCAAGCTCTCTCTCGGGGGGATAAAGGTCCCTCAGGGTCTTAGTTGGGCTTTCCCTCCTACTTAGAGGGCAACCCGGCTCATCATCGGGAGGTTCAGAGAGAAAGGCAATTGCCCCAGGGGAAATGAGACTAGACAAGGGATCCACACATGTAGGGGGGAACACAGGGTCCAGGTAACCGTGACCCAATGTGAGGAAATGAGAGGAGAGGGGAGGAACCCAGGGGGGAAAGGAGATGGGGGGGGGGGGAGGGAAAGGGTCTGAAGGAAAAGAGGGAAGGATGTGGGACAGGACTTTCACTCAGGAAGGAAGTGAGGTGGAAGGGAGTCCTAGTCAAGAGGGGGGAGGGAAGGGAACAAGGAGTGCAACTCCCAAGTCAACAGAAAACAAGAACCACAAATAATAGGATACACATTCACAATCACTCACTGCAACACGCTCCAGGAAGGGGGAAACACATAAAACACAGACAGGGATCCAGACTCTCTCTTCCAAAACTCTCCAGGCAAAACAAGCTCCACGCACTCTAGGGGCCAGCTTCTCAGAACTGATTACTGATGGTGGCTCTCAGCCCCGCCAGTACCTTTTATAGGCCCTGTACTAATGTGTTCAGGGCAGGGCCCCCACTTGCCTCTGACCCCGGCGCTTCAGCAAACACGCCCTGCGTCCCGGCGGAGATCTCCATCTCCTGTGAGCGCAGGATAGCTCCACTCTCCTGCCCCAACATCTGCGGCTCTCTCCGCTGCGCGTCTATTAGCCCATAGCCAGGCAACCCGAGGCGAGCCGCCCCCCCATTGCCAGAGCCGGGCGTCCCCTGACAAGCATGCTAAGTAGAAATCAGTATTTTTGCTATATAAAATATGCCCTGGTGCATACAAGATAAACTTTCTGGTCCAAGGCAAGGCCCATCTGGAGCTCTAACTGAATCCCTATTCCATAGCTCCTGACAAACCTGAGTTTTCCCTAATTTATATGACCTAACATGTATGTGCAGAATTAATTTAGGACAGGCTACAATAACCTGCTTGTATGCCTGGTGTTGTTACTCAGAATTGTTTAATATTATTAAACCATTCTGGGGACACACCATTGATTGTTTTCCTGTTACTGATTATCAGAAGATATTTCCAAGATGTTGCATCACTTCATAGGTCTTAGAAGAGGAACAATTTTTTACCTTTAGAAAGGAAAAAGCATTTTAAAAAAGACAATCACCAGACTGAAATGAATGACTGCTGGTTGGCTAGTCACAGCAGCTATCACTTTCCGTGCTCCCTACAAGAACTTTCAGATGAGGCATCAACAGCAACAATTGTTCCCCTATGAGCTCTGGATTAAATTTTGCTGTGGATTAAGTAATCCAAGCTCTGCTTGACAGTATAAAGCAACAAATGGCTTGTGTAATAGGGGAGCTGCAGTATTTCCACCTTGATACCAAAACCTTTAAAATTCAGTAGTGGATAGGATATAGCTGTGCAAAACGTATTTGCTTAAATTACATGATAGCCCACATTTGTTCCCTAATCCCACAGAAATTTTACCTTAAATGTTCAGTCAGCATGAATTGCATTTCCCTTTTATTCACTTCCTGAACTACCTATTTAGAGATGAAATGCATCTATTTTCACCTGTAGCTGTGTGAATTATTCCCTACAAAACAGAACTAGAGCATGTGAGGTACTTGGCTTGGCTGGAATTGCTATGTAATGGCCACCAACTACTCTTCAGGAGTATCTTATTTATTCAGAGGAGGGACTTGGGGTAAAGGAAGAAGAGCATCCTCCCTGGAGCAAAATGTTGAATGGACCTATCTGAGCACAGAGCATCAGGGTTATGTGACTAACACTCTCCTTGCTGTGACAGAGGTCCTAACTAGTGTATTTGATTCTTGACGGGTGAGGAACAGGACAGATTTCTTGAGTGAGATCAACAACATCAAGAATGAAATGTGCACTTTTACCTAAACACAGCACCCTCTTGGTAGGAAGGAGTTCATGTGTACATCTCTGGCTCAGTCTTACAAGTACATGCCCACACTGTGGAAGCAAGCCCAATCTTCTAATAGCCTATCACCACAAGAAGGGGACTGCACTGCTGTCTCCAAGACACAATTAATTTATTAATGTATTATTTATTGTTATTATTATTATTATTATTATTATTTGTATAGCACCAGCTGTGTACTTGACACTTTACGGTACAATAAGATAGATGTGGTTCCTGCCTACGGCTTACATGGTTCATATCTAGGTGGGGGAAATTTCTCTGTGGACCAAGAAACCAGTCAAAGGAGCTATGAGGCAAAAACAACTATCCCTTCACTGTGATGGCCCTTTATAATGTAGTTAATAATCATTTATATAGTAATTTCATTGTTCAAAGTGCTTTACAGTCCTTAATTCATTCAATACATCTGCGAGGTAGGTCTTTCTTATCCCCATTTTACAGATGGGAGACTGAGGTTGAGGGATGGTGACTTGCCCAAGGCCCTCCTCCACTTCACCATGCATGAAGACATGCTTTATTTCTTCTACACTTCACACCATACCTTTTATAAGCATTCTTCCCTCCTCCTTGCAATATACCAATTTTCCCTTGAAATAACTGGCCTGACCTCCCTACTAGGAATCTTTTCACACAGCCTTGGTAGTTGGTAGCACTGACCGCCCCCCCAAAGAAAACAGCAGAGTGACCTTATGGAGACCTAGGTCTTGTGTGCCCTCTCAACACCTGTCATTGGAGCAGGTGCCTGTAACAGGGTGAGCTACAGTGTGTCAACTATACCTGTTCCAAGGGCCCTTTGGTTCTGATTGTCTGGCTCCCATAGGCTCAGTGACAGGACCTGTGCAGCCCAAGTAGGGCTGTTTAAGCTAATTGGGCATATGATTGGCCAGTGTGGGACAGGTGACCAGAAGTCCTAGGCACTTAAGCTCTGAACCTAGGTAGAGGGCAGGACTATCAAGGAGGGGCAAGTATGTTTCAAGTTTGTCTCTAAGCTTGCTCCAAGGCAAAGGAGCTAGAAGCCGAGGCCAAGTCCTAGTGCTTGCAGTGCTGTCCTAGGTTGGGTGTGGCCAGGAAGACCAAGACAGGTGCTAAGGAGCCGTTAGGGGGCTGGGAGTCTAGGGAACAATCTCACCTACCTTGTGAGGGGCTCCTCACCAAATCAGGCTTTATTATGCTTACGTTTGCCATTTCTGAGACTATGTAGCTTTTGTTTTGAAATAAATGAGCACTGGTCATAGTGAACCCAAATAGTGGCCCAAATTCTATGACCATGTACCTCAGTGCAGCAATGACCTTGCCACAGTGCCTTTCTGAAGTCCTGTACATAAGAACATTAGTAGTGCCATACTGGTTCATACCAATGGTCTATTGAGCCCAACACCTGTCTCCGACAGTGACCAATCACGGACATTTGGAAGAAGTACCCAAAAGGTCATAATGGGGCAATCTATTCCCTGTTGTTCACTCCCAGTTCCCGGGAATAGATTGCCCCATTATATTCCCCAATACCTACCTAGTTACATTGCCCAATACCTACCCAGCTAATAGCTGCTAATGAACCTACCCTCCAGAAACTTGTCAAATCCTTTTTAATACTACTGGCCTTGACCACACCTTCTGGCAACAGATTCCACAAATTAATTGTGTTGAGTGAAAAAAAAACTTTCTTGTATTTGTTTTAAATCAGCTACTTGTTAGTTCCATGGGGTCTTCCCTAGTTCTAGTACTATTTGAGAGGGTAAATAAACATTTCCTATTTACTCATTCCACACCTCTCATGACTTTATCAATTTCTATCCTATCCCTTCTCATAGATGCATTAAGATATTTTCAGTTTTATTCTCTATCCCTTTCCGAATAATTCCTAACCTTCTGTTTACTTTTTTGACCACTGCCACACACTAAGCTGAGGATTTCAATGCATTGTCCACAATGGGTGTTAACATACATTACACAGGCCTGGTTCAGCATCCTCTGGTTTGCCTGGGCCAGCGCCAAACCTGTACGTCTGTTCAGGGCCCACCAGAAGTGGGTCTGTTTCACACCCCGGTGGGGTGGGTGGCTGGGCCACAAACGTGGGCCCGGAAGGAACCAGGCCCATGGGTTAGACCCAGGAGCCTTGCAGGCTGGCCAGAGTGGGCCAAACTGGGTTGGCGCATCCATTTTCATGCCCACCCAGTGCGGCGTGGGGGATTGCCATGGCAGCCATGGCTGCCCATCATGGCGGAAGGTGGGGTGCCATCCACAGCAAAGAGGTAGAGCTTGCTGGCCCACTACCCCGGTCCTGGTTGGGTCAGACCATTGGGATGTGTGTTCCGTGTCCCAACCTGACCCGGCTGGGGGCGGCCTCTCTACCCTGGGTTTTGCATCCGCCACTGTGGCTGCATGTTTGTTTTCACCCAATGACCTGACCTCAAGTTCCTTTTTCTGCATGGTAACTCCTAATTAAGAACCCAGCATTGTGTACATATAGTTTGGGTTATTTTTCCCTATGTGCATCACTTTGCACTTATCAACATTAAATTTCATCTGTTGGCCAGTGGGTGGAGAGCATTTCCCTGGGTGGAGATGGGTGGGGGCATCTGTGTAAACGTACTAAACGCCACTTTCGATGGGTGTTGGTGAGTGTTTGCTCCTGGCCAACATCCATCTCCACCCACCCCCACCCATGGAGCAACCGACAGTGGCATCCATTGCTCCGTGGGTGGGTGTGGGTGGAGATGGGTGTTGGCCGGGAGCAAACACTCACCAACACCCACCGAAAGTGGCGTTTACACAGACGCCCACACCCATCTCCACCCATGGAAATGCTCCCCACCCACCGGCCAACACCCATCTACACCCAGAGGAACTGGGTGGAGGCATCATGTGTGCACAGGGCCCATGGTGATTGGCTGCAGTGGTGCCCTGCAACATGTATAGTAAAATGTAACACCCATTTTATGGGTGTTAGAGCGTATGTGTAAAAAGGGCCTAACATGACAGGTGGCTGTCATCCTGCTCGGAGGTGGGGGAGGGCTAACCCCGGCCAGGTTAGATCAGGGGATGGGAACAAACATCCTCCTGGCCTAATTCATCTGGAGAGCAATGCACAGCTGTCTGATTCTGCTGCCACGTTGCAGCCAGTGCCTCGTCTCTCCCCCTCCCCCATGATAGGCAGCCAGGCAGCCATGGCTGGGTGCCATGGTGACCCCTGAGGCTGGGACGGGCAGGCACAAAAACCTGGCTCTGGTCCTACCGGGCAGCTTGTGGAAGCAGACTGTGGGCTTAATTTGTCCTTGGTCCATGTTTCCAGCCCAGTCAATCCCACCAGGGTTTGAACTGAGCCCACATCTGGTGGGACTGGAACAAACCTACAGGGTTTAGTGCTGGCTCAGGCACACCAGAATGGGTGAACCGGGTCAGCATCACATTAGGTATCACCCTTTGTGTCATCTCCAGATTTAATCACCTCACTTCTTACTCCCTTTTCCAGATCATTAATGAATACATCAAACAACACCCGTCCCAGTACAGACCCCTGTGGTACTCCACTATTTACCTCTCTCCCTTGTAAAAACTGGCCATTTAGTTCTACTCTTTGTTTCCTATCCTTTAACCATTTACCAATCCATTATAAGACACTGTATCTTGTGAGGGACCTTATCAAATGCTTTCTGAAAATCCAGATACACTATATTGACCGGTTCACCCATGTCCACATGCTTATTTAAAATATTTATACCCTCAAAAATTCCAATAGATTAGGGAGGCATGACTTTCGTTTGCTAAATCCATGTTGACTCTTCCCCATTCCATGTTTATCAATATGCCCAGTAATTCTGTTCTTAACAATTGTTTCCGCCATTTTGCCTGACACTGATGTCATACTCATGGGTCTGTAGTTTCCAGGATTGCCTCGGGAGAACTTTTAAAATATTGCCATACTGTAGGCATATCAATCCTTATTCCCTGTTAGGTATACACTTCCTGTGTCAGGTATCTGTTTGACTTGGGAAATTCCTTCCTTAAATTCAAACAAGAAATGGCACATGGATATTTCAAATATAAATATTTTCTGTTTATGCATTTCCATCTGCAATCTTTGTTCCTTTTTGCTGCTTTTAAAATTTACAGTGGCTCAGATAGTTTGTTGGAGATTAAATTGCTAAGGTTAATTGAGTTGTTCGCAGATCTTTCAGCAACTTTGAAAACCAATTTGCTTTATATTAGCACCTGGTCTCATAAGTGGCAAGGATTGTGAAATCAAATCATGTAGTAGGGTGGGAGTTTGGAGACAGGAATATTTTACATGGAAAGCAGTTATATTCTTGAATTTCCAGTGTAACTTATAGTCACATTATCATTCCTCTTTAGGACTGAGGCTACCCTTTATTATTCATCTTTTGAAGTTCATTAATCCAGAGTTATAGCTAGGCTGGAATGAGCCCTGGTGCAGAAGATTGAATGGGTCCCCTGACCCATTTAGCAAGTTTTCAGTGGGTGCTAATCATCCATTTGCCAGTGCACAAATTCCACATGGCTGAGCCCCCTTTGGGCTGTAGTTAGAGCTGAAATTAGTGGTGAATTTGTTACCTGTGACTGTGAGGAATACCTGAATTTTTGGGTAGCCCTTTGAGTACCTGGCCCTACACCCACAATGGGAATGACTATTCACCTACTGTTTTGGAGTCAAAATTGGTGTATGCGGGTGTGGATATAAATGCCTGCTAATTTTATGAGCCAGCTGTTAGAAAGGGACTTGGGCAAGCAGAGGGCAGTGTAGAACCGAAGGCTGAAACAAAATCTTGCAAAAGCAAGAAATCTTGTCAAAATCCCAGTTTTGGTTTGTCTGAGACAAAATGAGACTGTCTTGGCGAGTTTTCGATGAGAAGATAAAATTTAAATAATTTAAAATATCATTGCACATGTGAAAAATGGCTGCCAGACTATTTTGCGCATGCATAAAATGGTTGCAGCTCAACCAAAATGGTGGCAATAATATTGTCACCATTTTGGTTATGCACAGCGGCCATTTTGTATATGCACAAAACAGTGTAGTGGCCATTTTGTGCATGTGCAATAATTTTTTTTAAAAATATTTTATTTTCTCATCAAGAGCTCAGCCCCAATTTTCAAAACTGCAAGTTTTCTCTTGAGAAGAAAATTTTGTTTCTTGTTCAGTCCTACCTAGGACTCTTGGCAGAGCCATTCCAAACCAGAACAGCCAAACCACACCAGAAGAGCCCTTTCATGGTGCTAACTTGAAAGCGGCCATTTTGCACATGCACAGTTCTTTTTTTTTCTTTTTTACACGATATCGCATGAGATTTTGTACTGGGGGTCAAGATTTTGGTGAGATCTCAGTCCCCAGCATGAAATCTCGCAAGATTCTTGCGCGAGAAGAAAAAGATTCTAATTTCAGCCCTATGCAGGCTAGAATCCACAACCCGTGGTATGGCAAGCACAAAGCTTAGCTACCCAACCCCATTACAACTGCATCTACATCACTCTTAAAAATAGTTATTTAGCTTTGAACATATATAGTGTACTTTACCTGCTGGCTGACTGAAACACTGTATCTGTGTGATTCTGGCATGGGTCGGCCAGGGAGATTACTTAGTACTTCTTTAAAAAAAAAAAATTCCTCTAGTTAATGGGAAATGTCTCGTTTCTTAATCATTTGTAGTCGCATAATTACATTCCACTTAGTTCTTGCTTTCCCTTCAATAAGAACTTTTAAAAATGTAAAATTTTTATTCAGACCCATATAGCTAGTGGACACATTCATTCCATCTTACACAACTAATTACATTGTCATTAGTGTTCCTTCCTTACTTGGATATAATTTTTATCCTCGCTAGTACTTTTATGCTAGTTTGTGGCTGATTGCTGAGAATATTCAGCAATTTATTTTTGTGGTGTTGGGTACCTGAAATTGAGGTGCATAGTGCTCCTTTTGAAATACTGTGTTTTCTGTTTACAGTATCTATTATCCTGTGTCCTACCCTGGTGCCCTGTAATTTTATAGCTGATGTGACAGCGTGTCATGCCATTGTAATGAAAGGCCTTGAAAAGATCTGGGCAGCTTATGTCGTATGCTCTGCAGATAGCAACTTCATTTGGTAACCTCTTCAAACACACACAAAGCCAACCGGTGACTCAGCATTTCACAAACCATGCTAGCTGTAACTATTGCTGGGCTAGTGCAATCAGGATGCTCTTGTCTGACTTTCCAGTAAGGATGGAACTATCGGTGAATTATCAATTACCGGTTTTATCAGTATCGGATTAATCTGATATCAGATTTATCGGTATCGGCATATTGGTTTTTTAACATTGCCGATTTTTTTGATCTTTAACATTGTGGCCATTTTTTAAATGGCCGCAATATTGAAGATCCAAAAAATCGGCAATGTTAAAAAAACAATATTCCGATACTGATATTATTGAATGAATCCGATATTGCCGATTATAGGCATTATCGGATTAAACTGATACCACTAGTCCCATCCCTACTTTCCAGTATGTTGGAATTGCTACTACAGCTCTCTAACTAGGGAATAGATACTAAAACAATTGCACAATTTTCAGTCCGCCCCCGCCCCCCGGATTATTTATTAATGCTTATACCGGGGTGGGCAAACTGTGGCTTGGACCTGCGGTAGTTTGAGTGTGACTTTCAGCTAGGAATTGGAGCTGGTTATGGGCCCTGCACTGCCTTAATTGTCCTGTATCTTACTTCACTACACCCAAATCTCAGCAGCTGGACAGCAGCTACGCCTCAGAATCTCAGCAGCCAAGACTGCAGAGAAAAAGATCTGCCAGCCAGTCACAACAGGAGAGGGTTGTATGCATTTGCACACATGTGTATCTTGTCACTTTCAGCCATAGAAAGATTTTGATACATGGCTCTTGAGGCTGAGAACTCTGCCCACTCCTGGCAATACCTTGAAATACCACTCCTGGCAATACCGCTCATACCTTGTTTCTGTGGACCTTGTTTTATAACTTAGTTTGCATTGCTAAAGCTGTTTATTACATATCCTCCAACAGTACCTATTTGCTCGGTACAGTAATGGGTTTTGTTATCTTGTAGCGCCTTTCCAGCAATGTAAAGTTTACATCAGGGTTAGCAGACAAAGGGAATAATTAACACCTTATTAAGCCATCCTGAAAGAGCTGGAACTCCTAGGTTAACAGCCCCAGCTGCTTCATAACTTGAAGCCCCTTAACAGCTGTGGGGTGGGGCATCTTTTCTTTTTTTTAACAAGCTTGGGATAAGCTCTGTTATCAAAGAACAAAGAAAGGTAATGCCCAGGCAGGAGGGGGCTGTGTCAGAGGCCACAGGCTGGGCCACAGAAAGTCAGTGCAGGATGAGGTTCTAGGAAAGTTGGTTAGAGAGTTTTTGCTGGATTGGGGTCCAAGGTCCAGTAAATGGTGCAGGACTGAGGCCCAAGGGTCATGATGGGGATCAACACAGAGACCACGGGGGCAGGCATAGATGAGGCAGGATAAGGCAGGACTGGATGAAATGCCACAGACAAGACTGGACTGGATGAGATAAGATGAGGCAGAGCTGGTGCCAGGCTGAGTGGGCTCCCAGGTTTACATAGAATTTGGATCAACATTTACTCATCCCCATCTTAAAATAATATATTGTTATAAACATGTATAAATTAGCTATATACGTGTATGCCTTGTTACAAGTGCATATCGTATATTACAAGCAATTAAGCCCTTGATAATTAATTGTTCATGAGCCTGCAGGTGATGTACTGTGAGTGATTACTTCTGTAGGTATTCATCATCTGGTGCAATTGCCAGAATTATAAATCCCCTCTAGGTTGATTGGATTTTTGTCAACAAGGACCAGTGAAGTGAGAGAGGGCTTTTTTCAGCTTTCTTTTTTTAGGATAAACTCTAATATTAGAAATTTGCCTCATTGAAAGTCAGGATTTTCATTCACAAGTCCATAAATCCCTTTTGAAAATAGAGATGAGATATTTTGAAATTCTACCTCTGACTGGGAGGTAATAGTAGAAAATGGATCACTCTATTATGATCTTTTGTGCACTTCTATAGTTAGTGGGCCACTATCAAAACCTGGTTGCAGGGCTAAATGGACCATTGGTCTGACCCAGCATGGCACTTAACTTCTACCCTGAAACATGCCTCACCAACATTTCAATTGGCCAAAAAGGAACATACGCCTCACCCTCTAGGCCACTACGTCCAGCGGCAACCAAGGTCTCTCAGATGGAAAGGGCATTTTCCTTTGTTAGAAGGACACAATTAGGAAGAGGGCAATATCAGAGAGAGGAGAGAGACAATGGGGGGCACAACCCCCACCCAGACCCCTCCCGGGTTATGCCCCTGATAAGCTCTGCTCCTCTCACACAAGCACATGCATACACACAGGCCGCTTTTAAACGAGCGGCCTGGGAGGTGTATTCTTCAATGTGCTGCTAGGAGAAGCTGCGCAGGAAGCATTTACACGCACCAGAAGTGGTTGCCTGACATAGGAATCGGCTGTGTGCACAGACACCTGTGGCCTCTTTAAAGACGTGTTCTGGAAACTCCAGTATCAGGGTTTAAATATCATTTTCTGATATGTAAACAGTATCAGAAAATGCTACCTGTTCCTAGTTCTAAAGCATTCAGATACAATTGCATTTATTATTTTATGATAAAGTATTAAATTGCCTACAACTGTAACCAGAATAGGGCATCTACTTAAAAGCCTGAACAGTTGCTAAAATTTTAAACTACAGAGTCAGCTTTGTTTAGTGGCTAGAGCATGAGACTGTAAATTAGGAGTCGGATTCTATTTCTGGCTCTATCCCTTGTTGTGCGCTCTTGGACAAGCTTTGTCCACTCTCTGGATATGTTTCTACTTCCATCTTTAGTATTACTCCCTTCCATCAGCTCTTATCTGATGATGGCCTGGCACAATTGGGCTACATTTTGGCTGAGTCCTCTGGGAACAACCATTAATTATCAAACAAAATCCAAAGGAAAAATTTACGTTACATACCTCCCAACATTTCCATTGGCCAAAGGGGAGCAAACTCCACTCTTGAATACCTGTCTTGTTGTCTCTCTCTCTCTCTCTCCTGAAAGACAGGCTCTGACTCCCAAAAGAGGGACAGTGGGCTTCAGTGCCCAAAGAGAGACTGTTCCTGCTAAATAGGGACTGTTAGCAGTTATGCCATTATACTTTGAGTTGACTTACTACAGTTTGTTTGTCAAGACACTATGCTTTAGGGCTGATATATTGGTCTTCAACCAGATTCTATTTCTGACAGGAATCCAATCGCTTCCTGGTGAAATGCATAAAGAAACGCCATTTAACCGAATCAATCAAAAAATCTGCCACCATTTTTGCCACGGCACTTTGAATGCACAAAATGGCAGCCACTGTACAACAAAATAGCGCATGGCTGTCACCATTTTATTGTACGGTGGCTGCCATATTGTGTATGCACAAACCTTTGATCAGCATTCTGATCAAAAATCTTGATCTATTGGAATTCTGATTGAAATTTAGACAGCCATTGCTGCTTCGTCTCAGTCCTACCTTGCTTAGGCAGACACTTTTGGACTCCATTTGATTTTATTTTTTTCCACACTCTGTGTTAGATTTGAGGATTTTGCTGGCAGTTGTTAGGAATGACACCTTGTTGGGAATCTCATCACAATAATCTAGATTGCATCTCATTAGCAGCCACATTCAGACAGCATGAAAAGAGCATTTGGAAGGCAGTTGCCAATGAATCACATCAAAAACAGAGGCAGCAAAGAAGAATTTAGGGAACACCCAGGGAAAGAAAACAAAATCTTGCTAACTTTCAGGGCATGCGGGGGCATCCCCTAAGAGCTCCCACTCTCCTTCTTTGAATCCGACAAGCTGAGAGCCAGGCAGAGAGTCAAAGGAGAAGGTGATGTGCCGCAGGTGTACATTTGGAGCTGACTTTCTTCTCTTTTCCCTTTGCTCACCATATTTTCTTTTGTTGGGTTTTGATCTCTGTCTTTTGTCTGTCATTCTTTTCTCTCTCTGTTTTGTTTCGTGTTGGTCTTTCATCTCCGTGTGTCTGCCTTTCTTTTCAGTTCTATTTCTGTCTCTGGTCTATGCCTCTTCCATTCCTGTTTTTATTCTCTGCCGTCCTTTGTCTTCGAATCCCCCCATGACACATTCTTTGCTGCTCGTTTTCTCTTTTTCTCTCTCCTTCTGAAATGGTGAGCTGAGTGTGAACAATAAGGGAATTGATTCAGAATGAATTGACAACAGTTATGGGCAAATCCATACTGAAGACGGAGATGTACACTTGCTTAGAATTGATTTGTACACCATCTCTTTGCAGTCAGAGCCTGCAGGAAGGGGTGGGGAGAGTGGAGAAAACAAAATAATAACCCAAAACCCCCACATGTGTTTTGAGATGTGCTGGAAGGAATGGGCTGTCCAGGATCTACTACAGATCTATCAATGTTTGCCTAAAATCAAGTAGTTAGCTTAACAGCCCAGTTCCCATTTTCTAAAGTGACTTTGGACATATCCACACAGCCACTGGAACATGGGGGAAGCTCATGGCTATTATCAGGTCCATAGCAAGGATATTGGCACAGTGGGGACAGACTACATGACATGAGGGGCATTTGTGTTTACCTCCCCACACGTACCTGACGTACAAATTCTCAGTTCGAAGCTTTTTGCTTTTTTAAAAAACTATTTTATTTTTCTCAAATAAGAAAATAAATAAAGATGTAATTGTTCAATATAGCAAATATTTAACCATTCAAAGATTTCTATGGTGGCGGGGGAAATTTTTTATAAGGTGGGGGCACTGTCTCCCTATTTTCCTCCCTTACCTATGGACCTGGAATCAGTGTTGTGTGAAGGGTTTTTTTTCCATGCTAAGAAATCTGGTAATCTTCTTCGTTGTTCCACTGTGTAAGTTTAGACTAATCAGATCAGAATGCATATAGTTCATGATCAGCAAATAAGAATGAACCCCAAAAACTGTTCATAGTGAGCATTGCTTTCATTAGGGCATTTTTAGATGAGCGAGGGGAATTCACAGGTTCAAGATACTCCCATGATCCCCCAGATGTGCAAGGTATCAGAAGTGTCTTTAAATGAGCAGCAGCCCACTTGCACCATGATGATGGGGAGTGGGGGTCCAGAGGAATGTACATGCTCTCCTCGGCTTCCCCAACACAGCTGATAGGGCCCCAGAGGAGTGCTCCTCTGGACCTCCCTCCCCCCCATTAGCTGTATGTTGGGGCAGCCAGGGAGAGTGCATCCAATATGGCGGCAATCTCACGTGTCTTGGCATTCAGATGTGAATGCTGTGACAGTTGTGTGAATCTGGCAGAAAATTTAAAAAGCAGATTAGTGAAACCTCGATATCAAGATTTTGCTAATCCAGAAGTTTTCCCAGACAGCTTGTGTGAGAGACATTTATGCAAGCAGGTAATTACCACGTTTACTGGGAAATTCACAGGTCTGTGTTTCATTGTTAAGAAACTGAGGGCGTTTTCAGACAAGACACTCTCCAAACACCTCCCACCCACTATACATGGTACAGGGCACCCATAGAGCAACACTGTTGCCCTGAAATGTGTATAATGGGTGGGTGGTGGGTGAAGAGTGTCTTGTCTGAAAATGCTTTGAGAATCAATAGCATAAATACCAAACAAATGGCGAAAAAGGAAAGAAAATACCCAGAGCCATTCATAAAAAGATGTTGAAATATGGAGCGAGCCTGCTGATCAGAGGTTCAGTTTTAAAAGTAATCCTTAGAGACAATTTTACTTTTATTATTGCTCCATGACTAGGGCTGATGCGGCAGCAGCTGTTACCGCGCCGTTATTTCATTCCGCCATTTCGGAATTGCCCGCACCACATTGCAGCTTTTCTGCGGACATTCCACTAATTTCACTGGCATTCTGCAAATTGCGGAATTGCGGAAAAATTGCGGAAACTGTCGGAAAACAGCTGTTTTGCTATTTTGTGGTGCTGGCGGAATGGCAGAAGTAGCGAAAATGTTTCCGCTATTTTGTGAAGCCTGTGGAAGTAGCGGAATGAAATTAGCGGAACTGTGGAAGTAGCGGAATGAAACTAGCAGAATGAAAGCCTTTGCCACGCCGTTCCACTAATTGTGGAAATGCTGTTTCTGGCGGAAATAGCTACCGCTGCAACATTCCGCTACAGCCCTTTCCATGACACCTACGTAAGATCTGAAAAGAAATATAAATATCCAGGAACAGAAGACTAATAACTATATAAAAAACAACAACCCCAAGTTGACAGAAACTCCTTTGTGTAATGTTCCACATTTGGAGATTTTTTATAACCATGTCAGAATCTCATTCCTAATAGTTCCACGTGTTGAGATAAATGTTATCAAAAGGACTGTGTCTAAATTTAAATTCAATTTTCAGTTATTTAAATATTTATTTATTTATAATATTTCTGTACTGCCCCGTCCCTCCCAGTGCCAACCCGGGGCAGTGTACATCATATAATAGTATAAAAAACAAATAAACACATAATTAAAATCACATTAACCCCACCCCCCCCCAAAGAGGTCTGGGTAAACCACATAAAAACAAAAAAAACCATAAAACAAAAAACCCCACCCACTACCTGTTCCCTTCACCAAATGCTTGGTGAAACAACCAGGTCTTACATTTTCTGCGGAATGAAGGGAGAGCCAGAGACAGGCTAATCTCCAATGAGAGGGAATTCCATAGCTGTGGCACAGCGATGGAGAACGCCTGCTCGGACGTAGCCCCCTGGGAAACCTCCATGCAGGTGTCCCCGGCCGACCGCCGAGGCTAATCAAGGACATGACAGGTGAGGCAGTCCCACAGGTTAGTGCGGTTCAAGCCATACAGCACTTTAAAGGTAATAACTAACACCTTGAATCAGACCCAGAAGACTATAGGCAGCCAGTGCAGAGATCTGAGCACCAGTTTTTATGTGATCCCGAAGACCTGTCCCCATAAGGGCAGGCCACCACATTCTGCACCAACTGCAGCCTCCGGGTTGTCTTCAGGGGTAGCCCCACGTAAAGCATGTTGCAGTAATCCAGTCGTAAGGTGATGAACGCATGGATGATGGTGGCAAGATTGGAGCCCAAGATATATGGTCGAAGGCATTGGACCAGATGTAATTTACCAAACACACTCCTTGCCACAGCTGCCACCTGGCCAACCAGGTGGATCTGTGAATCAAGGAGGACTCCAAAGCTCTGAATCTAATTAATCAAGAAGGGACGCACCCCATCCATGATGGGTACCTCCACTCCCTCACTCTTACCCACCAACATCACCTCCATCTTCTCAGGATTCCATTTCAAATGGCTCATCCTCACCCAATCCCCCACAGCTGCCAGGCACCAGGTACACACTGAAACTGCTGAGCCTGGGTCAGTAGGGATGGGCGAATGCGGTTCGGATGTTCGGAGTTCGGCCCGAACTCGGTCTGTTCGGACATCCGAACCGAATGTCTGAACAGAACGATTGAACTTCCAAACAGTTCGGAAAAGTTCAGAAAAGTTCAGTTGAATTTGGGGGTGGGGAAAACGTGACTTCAGGCAGGAAAAACATGACTGGAAGGGGGAGGCAGCTGAGGAGCAGACATCCTGGCACCAGGGGTGGAGACCGGGGGTGGTTTCAGGGTCAAATGATACAGAAAAAAAATCTTTGAATTCGGTATCGGTATCGGTATCGATAGCGCTATTTTCGAGTGTTCGGCCAAGTTTGGCCGAACTGAACTCCGCCGAACCCAATAACTGAACCCGAAATCAGGTTTTGAACTGAAAAACTGAACGTCCGAACATCCAAACCGTGTTCTGTTCGCTCATCCCTATGGGTCAGATGAAAACGAGAGATACAGCTGGGTCGCTTCATCAAAAATCTCTAAAACTAGTGGGAAATGACAGGTTTATTTGAAACTGCTCAACTCTTTCTTCAAAGTGCCAGAACTTGACATTCCTTTGAAACCCTTTTTCTAGCTTTCAAAGGTGGTGGTGATGGAATTGGGGGAGGGAGGGAATAAAAAATACAGGAAAGTTTTTAAATATGTGTTTTAACGGCTTTTTTATGTTACTTCTCAGGATATATTAAATAAAAGCATGTTCTATGTGATCTTAATTTGGAAGACTGTTGTCTCCTCCTGTAATTACTGATAAGTTGGCAACTGGTTTATGCTGCAAGATACATCAGGGGTTGTTCTACATTCAGGGCTCTGGAGCGGTGCCCCATAAGACATCCAAAGCCCCACAAGGCGCCCCAGAGCCTCACTACAACCCACCACAGCCTGATCACCATGCCGCTGCCATTACTACCACTCACATAGCACCAGCAAATGGTGAGAAAACACTATTGTGCATGCACACTGATGATGAGTTCGCTGAGAATTGCCCACAGCCATTGTGCATTCAAAAACTGTTTTCTCATTGTTTGTTGCTGAGCATGTGCAAGAGGGAATTCACCTCACCGCGGCAGGTCAAGTCAGTGATTTGGGGGCTTCTGGAGCTGTGCAGGCACTCTGGCCAGGGGAGTGACAGGCACAGAACATGTGCGAGAGGGAGGGCAACAGAAATTTCACCCATATTTTACCCCTCTCACGCATGCTCAATTGTGTCTGGGACGGAGGTAAAAGAGAGGCTGGGGAGCTTGCCCATGGATTTCAATGCAGGAATTCAATGAATAAAATTATTTGGGGCATGATAGAGCTATTGCCCAAGCCAATAAGGCAAGAATAAGGGCAAGGGGATGGTCTTTCTGATTTATTTTTCGTGGCTTTGCCTCTTTTAAAAAAAATTAAACTGATTAACAGTTGTTTGGGGGAGAAATCCTGGTTTGCGTTTTTAATCCCATTTGGTTTGGGATTGGTTTGGAGGAGAAATCCTGATTTGGTTTTTAATTTGGTTTTTAAGCAAACTTGAAGCTTGAGCTTCCACTCCCCACTCCCAGCACTTGATCTACAGGAGCAAATGCTGGTTTTCCCTTTTTGATTTCTTCACACAGAGTCTTGCATTTTGCTCATTACATGCCACCTGCATTGTTTAGTTTTTTGCTCTGAAGACAGTGGAGTTTTTTCATTCATTATGTGTTCTATTACACTGATCATGTAAGTGTGAAATTTTAATTCTGGTTCATCCCCTTCTGGCTCCGCTCCCACCTCACCAATCTAAAAGTCCACCAGCCACCACTGAGATACATGTAGTATTTAGAAGATCCTTACCCTTATTTTCTTGTCCTTCTTGTCCTTAGTCAGGATGTGCCACAGGGCAGTAAGCGGTGAACACAAATGGGCAGTCATTCAGATTCAGCACCAGTGTCTCCAGGAGCAAAAAGAAAGGGTAATGTAGCTAGAAAGAGTTGGCTAGCAGGACAAACGCATGACCCCTACCCCGGGCCCAACCCCAGCCAACTATACAGGCTGGTTGCAAAGCCATGATGTTGGCTTTTTAAATATATATATTTTATTGCCACCCTTGCAGTCTGGGTGAAACTGCCACAGAAGCTGCTTGCCTCTGTTTCCCCTGCAGTGTAATTAATAGAGGTGGGACCCCGGGCCCATTACCGGCTACCGGATTTACCGGTTACCGGTTCTCTAAAAACCGGATTCCCGGATTAAATCCGGTATGCCGGTACCGGTTTTATTTCATTGATTTCAATGGGGCGCTGTGTCCCCATTGAAATCAATGAACCCGAAACAGCAAGTGGCAGCGACAGCCATTTCCAAAGGAAACAGCCTGGTTGCCTTTGCTCCCACGTGTCGGCAAACTAACCTGTGTCACAGTATTTTTCCAGTATTTTTTATGTTTTCCTCAAGTTGTCAGTATTTCCAAGAACCAGTTCGGAAATTTGCTGTGTGGGTTTTCAGCCATTTTTTTTGTTAGTTTGTTGCAATCTGCCGCACTTCTCTTATCATTTTGTGAGCCTCTTGTTGTTTGGTGGAATGTGCCCAATTGAGGAGAGTGACTAAAAATGCTGAACTGCCGAACTAGTAAAGTTGGGACTGTGGAATTCAGTGAGACTCTGCCTCCCAGGTTCTCACAAAACTGCAAATGTGATTTCAGCCCCCTGGTTTTCCACATTCTCATTTGATGCCAGTGTTCCCTGATGTGAACTGGGGAATCACCTTGGACATAAAAGGGGGAGGTTCTCTATTCTTGCCCCCTTTTGATCCTTTCCTTTGAGCGGAGTAGCCAGAATGAGCGTGATTGAAAGATCGCATTCTTTGGTTCTGATAGAGCAAACAAGTCAATGAGCAAACTTCTGCCTCTGTTCCATCTAACAATCTAATGTATTTTCTTCGGCCTTTAAAAAAAAAAAAATTTGTTTATTTTTGTTTTTTGAAATGTAGATAAATGTCCAAAAGCTCTCTTGATTTACTTAAATATATTTAATGTATTTGCAAGGTTTGGCTGACCGGTCGGGACTGCTTTGCATGTTCATTTAAATTCACAAAAGCATGCATGACTTTTGCTTTTCTGCTTACCCCTTTCCTTTAGTGATAAATCATTAGCTGGGCTTTTTAAAAAGGCTTTTGACTGAGCTTTTAAAAAATCATTGAAAATTAGAATCTGGTTTTCTAAAAACCTGGGAAGGGGAAGTGGTTAGAAAAAACAATTGCAGGGTACCAAGCCAATGGCAGTATTAATTACTAGGGGCGGGAAAACCGGTAAATCCGGTATCCGATAATGCTGGTACCGGGCATACCGGCAGTATCGGATTCGACCCGGTAAATCCGGTCCGGGTACCGGATTCCGGGTACCGGATTTTTTTACATTGCAGCCATTTAAAAATGGCTGCAATGTAAAAACTTAAAGCCCCACCAAAAAAGTTAAAAAAAACAAACCCTCCCCGAGTCCAGGCTGCGCGGGTGGAAGGGGGGACACCCCCCACCCACCCTGCCCAGCCTGGATTTTTGTTTAAAAAAAGACTCAGAGGCGAGCCCACCCCCCAGCACCAGCGGCCGCGGCGTCCCCGCAGCCGCCGGTAAGTATGACCCGATCCCTGGGGGGGGTGTTTAACACCCCCCCAACCCCCCAGGGATCACCCCTACTAAAGTTCAGTGCTTGCTTACCTTGCGGAGCTCCGGCGGCGGCGGCGGGCGGTCCGGCGGCCTCAGCGCCGGCTGTGGCTGCCGGCGTCAGAGACGCTCTAGGCCTTCCGGGGAAACCCGGAAGTTCCCCGGAAGGCCTAGAGCGTCTCTGACGCCGGCAGCCACAGCCGGCGCTGAGGCCGCCGGACCGCCCGCCGCCGCCGCAGCCGGAGCTCCGCAAGGTAAGCAAGCACTGAACTTTAGTAGGGGTGATCCCTGGGGGGTTGGGGGGGTGTTAAACACCCCCCCCAGGGATCGGGTCATACTTACCGGCGGCTGCGGGGACGCCGCGGCCGCTGGTGCTGGGGGGTGGGCTCGCCTCTGAGTCTTTTTTTAAACAAAAATCCAGGCTGGGCAGGGTGGGTGGGGGGTGTCCCCCCTTCCACCCGCGCAGCCTGGACTCGGGGAGGGTTTGTTTTTTTTAACTTTTTTGGTGGGGCTTTAAGTTTTTACATTGCAGCCATTTTTAAATGGCT
Organism: Sphenodon punctatus; assembly: GCA_003113815.1. NCBI lineage: Eukaryota > Metazoa > Chordata > Lepidosauria > Sphenodontia > Sphenodontidae > Sphenodon > Sphenodon punctatus. The sequence continues at coordinate 11,734,845 of QEPC01007559.1, read as the reverse complement.
GCAATGTAAAAAAATCCGGTACTCGGAATCCGGTACCCGGACCGGATTTACCAGGTCGAATCCGATACTGCCGGTACGGCAATCAATCAACTCCCTTCCCTTGTAGGTTCATCCGAAACTAAGCCCTCTCATCTTCTGGAGGCAATTTAAGACATTTTAATTTGGCCATGCATTTGGCAAGTGAGGATAAGATTTGGGAAGTTTGGGATTAAAACTGGTTTGAAACGGCCCTTCCATTTTCATGAAACAGTTCTGCAGAAACGAAACAGCTGTTGAAATTTTGCTTCTAATTCTGATCAATCGAAACTTTATGTTGAAATTCTGATTGACCATACTGCACATGTGCAAAATAGCAGAAGCTGTACTGCACGTGTGCAAAATGGTGGTGGCTGTTGCAGTGTTGCCAGTTTGCATGTGGCTGGGTGCCATTTTGCACGTGCACAAAATGGCTGGAAAAGTTTTGATTGTTCCAAAGAATGAAAATCGGAACAATTGTTTGTTCTGATTTTCATTTGGACAGCTCAAACTGACTGGATTTGTCAAAAAACGGACTTTTGTTCCTATTTGATATAAGGGTTTTTAACTTGTTTTATTTTTGTTGATTCATGATTTTGTGCGTTGTAACCCACCCTGATCCCTTGGGATAGGGCAGGATACATTTTTCTGCTTTTTAAAAAAAAGTATTTGTATTTGTTAAACTTTGATTTCATATTGACCAATATTGTTTATCCTTGATGAGTTATTCTCCTTGATATGCTCTTCTGATTTTTAAAAAGTATTTGTATTCAATGAATTTGGATTTATATTGACCAATATTGTCAAAGCTTATGGCTAACAATAAAAGTATTACTTACATACATACAACTCCACAGTGCTATTATTGCTCTGTAGCTCAGGCTGGACCTTTTCTTGTAGACCTTCTTCTGGTCCAGCCCTTGCCATGCCTCCCAGCTTTCTCATTGGCCCTTGACTGTTTATATGGCTGTCCACCTGCCCCAGGAAGTGGGTGAAGTAATTTTGCATTCACAGTTTCCATGGCCTGCCTTGTTGTGAACCTTCCATCCTGAAACGACTCGCTTTTCATTCCAAGCATTGCTACTTGTGTCTCGAACCTGTCTTTTGATCTGAACTTGGGTGCATCTGCCTGGATTCTGTCCAATGCACCTGACACCTGGCTTCTTGACCTGGGACTCAATCCTGCCAGCACGTCTGGACCTGAGAGTTGTGACAGTGACTTAGGAGTTTGACTTTCCCTTCACTGACAATAAAAGACTCTGGCTCCTACATGCCTATGCCATCTTTTAAAAATGGGACTTGGGCAATTTTAAAATGCTATCCTGCATCTCATCTAAGGCAGTGAACCAGAAAAACAAATTCTACTTAAGATCACAGAGATGCCAGTTTTGGACATTATGGAGATCATTCTACCCCACCCTCATTAGTTGCCGGTAACTAACTACACTGCTTCAGACCAATGGTCCATCTTAGCCCAGTATTGTCACAACCTGACATGGCAACAGGGTTTTCAAATTTGGGTCCAAATCCAGCTCTTCTAGGGTCTCCGGCAGAGGCCATCCCAGCATGCTACCTGAGACCGCTCTAAGCCCCCAGCAGAGATCTCTCTCAGGGATCTTGAAGTAGAGCTGCCAGGGATTGAACCTGGGACCTTATACATGCAAAGCATACACTCTTACCACTTGAGCTATGGTAGCCTAAGGATGCGCCACCATCTAAAAGACTGAAAAGACCCAGCTGTTTGAAGTGAAAGGGCAGCAGCACATTGCTGGTCTTTCCTCTGGGAATAGAGTATATCAGTTCCACCGAGGCCCTAGCCCCCTACCAGCACACTAGCAAACACCCTGTGGTTTTCCTCGGCCCTAAGCTGTCGATGTACCAACCATGCTGGTTTACTCAATACCTTGTCAGGCTTTTGAAGTGCTCAGCTTAATTTCTTGTACTTTGTTCCTCCTTTTAGATTAAAGTTGAACGCTGGAATAAAGCAATAATGTGTTTTGACTTCCCCCGAGGATTACTTTTACTGGCATTCCGCCAAAGAGTGGATTTCCTCATTGATTTTTTTTTTTTTAAAAAAAAACCCCTTCAAACAAATTTGAAAGTCTTTATGACTGGCTTTAAAATAGTTTTTAATTTGTGTTTTTATGAGGTTTTTCTCTTTTGGGGGGGCACAGTGGCCTTTGGGTAATTGATTTTCAACATGAAAATTACTAGTTCTGAATTATTTTCTGTGAGTGAGAAACTAAAAACAATAGAAAATATAATTCCATTCTAAATGACCAACCTTCCTGTGTGCCTTCTGGCTCTGTCTTCAGCATTTTACTCATATGGATTTATTCATTCGAGAAGCACATTTAGATGCACTAAAAATATTCAGAAGCACTTAAATTACTGACACCGTATCTACTACTTCTAGATCTAATGATCATTATAAAAGAAATAGAGCTGAAATGAATATTGGATTTTCAATTTGCATTTTCAGACAGCTATCTGAATAGCCAAATGACATCCTTAACCTAAGCAGGTATTTGAACAGGGTGTGGGGCTGATCCCAAGCCCTGTGGATGCTACGCGCAGATGTGTGGAAACTGCGTGCGCGGCCATTGCTGGCACATAGTGCCGTGTGGAAAACGTACGCATGTGCGAGTGTCGGGGGGATCCATGGAGCTTAGAATCAGCCCCACTGTCCATAAAATATGTCACTTGAGAAATGGGAGGGGAAAGCAGAGTTGTAACCATTTAAGATAAGGGGGGAAGGAGTATTGTTCATATTGGTTGTAATATTATATCACAATAATTTCTTACTCATTTTAAATTACATATCTACATTTTATCCATGTTTCATTCTATGTTTCTTTACTCCATGCTTTAATTATCTATGGCCTTGACTATTGCAGCTTCCTTAGCGCCAGCTCAGTGGTGGCTGGTGGGTTCTGAGGCTGGTGGGACAGTGGACAGCCCAGAGACGGGTGGGGTCAATGGTAGATGGAGCCAACCCAATGCTAGGTGAAGTCAACCCCAAAATTGCACACTTACATGATCATGATCAATGGAATAGAACATGCACACAAGCATAGCAGGTTTAGAAAACAACAGAGCCAAGTAAGTCCAGTGTGCATGAGGACAAATAGGGCTTGTCCTTCTTAGACTGTAAGCCCACTGGGCAGGGATCTGTCTCCAATAACCACCAGCAGGCAATGTGTTCAATGGCAGGAGTACAATGGCAGAGAAAACAGAAATACCATAACAGCTAGCTCAGATTACAGAAATGTCCAATACCTTATTTAAGGTACATTTCAGCAACATTACAATATATGAAATGCACACACAGTCAACAACTAAAATGCATGGGAAATGATACAGAATCCAACGGGATTATGTGAAATCCTAAATGACACAACATAAATGACAATGTAGCATAGAGTTTTACAGAAGTTGAGGAGGCAGTTCAGGAAAGGGCATGCAACACTCACCATATGGGGCATTCAAAGAAAGCCACACCAAAATGCATGGAAAATGCAGGAAAACCCAACCGTATTATGTGGAATCCTAAAATGCACAGCTGCCATAATTGCTGCAATTGGTTCCTGAGAAGGAAAAGATACCCCACCCCTGATATAGCACTTTCAGTCCTTCCTGCAAGCTGAAAGCTCCCAAACCAGACCAGTGAACAAGTGATTCACAAAAAACATACATGGAAACCTCCTTAAGACCCCAAGTTCAAACTTCAAAGTTAGAGTGGGGAAAAATTCAAAGTGGCTAATGTGGCTATTTTCTCCTTCAAGAACACTAAAACCACACAAGTCCGGCCACGTGCAAAATCAGCAAGTATTATTTATTTATTTATTTATTTATTTCTACCCTGCCCATTCAGCCTCACAGCAGCTCGGGCCAACCTACAAAATTTAAAACAGATAAAATAAATCATTTAAATAAGATTTAAAATAGATTAAATATACAAAAAAGGGCAGGGGGTTACAAAGACAATAAATGCAATAATAAGAACTAAGACCTGCTGGCTAAAAATCCCACCCCCTATCCCTTTACCCCACATCCCCCAAAGGCCTGGCTGAACAGCCAGGTCTTACAGGCCCGGTGGAAGGCCAACAAGCTGGGAGCTAGGTGAGCTTTCTCTGGAAGGGAGTTCCATAGCTGCGGTGTGACCACTGAGAACGCCCGCTCCATCGTGGCCCCCCAGTTTACCCAGGGGGCCTCCAAGAAGGCACCCCCAGCAGATCACAGAGATTGTTCCAGGGCCCAGGGAGTGAGGCGGTCTCTTAGGTAGGAGGGGCACAGGCCATGTAGGGTTTTAAAGGTCAACAGGAGCACCTTGAATCAGGCCCAGAATGCTATAGGCAGCCAGTGCAGAACTTGGAGCACTGGTGTAATGTGATTCCTATGGCCCGTCCCTGTCAAGAGGCAGGTCGTGGCATTCTGCACCAGATGCAGCTTTCGAACCATCACCAAGGGTAGCCCCACGTAGAGCATGTTGCAGTAATCCAACTTAGAGGTGATGAACGCATGGATGAGGGTGACCAGGTCAGAGCTTGAGACATATGATTGGATCCTATGCACAAGATGTAATTGGTGAAAGGCTCCCTTAATCACCAAATAAATTCTTTGGAAAAGCTTCTATATTTTGTCTTGATTTTTTCCCACTATGAGCCTACCAAAATATTCCAAACAATTTAAACATTCAAAGTTTAGCTTTCTCAAGCATTATCACTAGAGCTGAGACTCGGTCTTTGGAAAGCTTCGGAATTTGCTGATGATTCTGGTACTCAATTCGGAAAGTCCGAAGTTCCTAGGTTCAAGGCTGATCCTTGAAAAACTTTGGAAAACTTTTTTAAAAACCACTGCGCGCGTGGCTGGACAGTTGAGCTTCTTCTGGAAATGAAAAGTAGTGCTATATTTGGTATGAGGGGGTTATGAGAGGGAACAGTTGAGTGATGGTAAGTCAGATGGAAAGTTTTGATTGGCTGGCAGGGCAAAATAAAAGTGGCTTCAGCCATTTTCCATTCTCTTTGGTGAATATGGTTGTGGTAGATCTGTAAGTAATCAGCTGGAGGAGGGGGCTGCCTGGCATGGCATGGCATGGCATGGTATGGTTGGGTCTGTCCTGTCCATAGGACCAATACTGGGGGATGAGGGTTATATTTACTTTTACCATGTCATGCCTTTTTAAAAAAATAAATAAGTGGGTGCAAAATTGCTACTGCTTGCTGCTTGGTTGACAGCATGAGGCCAGAGGGATCTCTCTGCTTGGCTCCACTTCCTCTTGCCTAGTCTGTTCAAGTGATCAGTGCCACAGTACCAATGCCATGCCAAGAGGGTGCCTTGGTGTGTGTGTGTGTGTATGTGTGTGTGTGTGTGTGTGAGAGAGAGAGAGAGAGAATGAATGAATGAATGAATGAATGTCTGGATTCTTTCTTGTGGGTGTTATAATTTTGTCTGCTAGGCTGGCTGGTTTTTGTTGGGATTTATTTCTCCATGCAGTTGCACACTGTTGTGTGGGGTTGTGTATGTTGTCTTCTTTCTTTTTTACAAAGCCTGTGGCTGCTACATGGCACAACAGAGCCTAATTGTAATGTGTAACTTCTACTGTTCTTCCAGTTGCTTGACACCATGAGGCCAGAGTAGGGATGTGCACCAGGTCCCCATGCAATTTTATTTTTTTGTTTTCGTTTTTGTTATTCAAAAATGTCATTTTCGTTATCATTATTAATGACAATGTCATTTTCGTTTTCACTTTCGTTATCATTTCTATCATTTTGGATATCATTTTTTATATTGTTTTTGCTATCGGTAGCGATATCAGTATCTGTATCGTTTTTGTTATCGGTAGCGATATTCGTTATCATTATCGATATCAGTACCATTTCAAACAAAGATTTTATTTTTGGTATCAGTATCGTTATTGATTCCTGTGCATAACTAATATTTATCTAAATCTAAGGGAGATAGGGGAAGGAAAACTATCTATTATCTAATAATTATCTATATAACTATTCTGATCTAATCTATATGTCTATAATATATATCTATATCTAATCTATACTACCTATCTCTATATCATGTACAGGGGGGAGAAGGGCAGGGAAAGGGAGAAGGTAAAATGTAGGGTACGAGGAAGGAAAGGTATTGGTGGGAATACCCAATAAATAAATAAATAAATAAATAATACAATGAGGGCTAGGGAGGATTTTTTTATGTGCAAGCACCACAGTTCTGTATACGTAACCTGACAAGCAGAGCTCTCACAGAGTGGAGAGGAAAAAACCTGGTCCTCCCATTATAAAGGGTTGCAGGAACTGGTGAGGTTGCAGTTCATCTGCATACTCTCCCAGCTGCCTCGGCTGTCAACACCTGAGGACGCCATGACCCTCCTGGATCTTGGCCTTTCTGCCGCCTGAGTTCCAGCAACCAGCGAGCCAGGAACTGGTGAGGTTGCAGTTCAACAGCAGCTAAGGATAAGCTTAAGGGTACTTCTACCACCTGGTGGCTCCTCAGTGGCCAGTAGGTCAGCTACTCTCCACCTCGTTCTTCTCTGTCTCTTATCTATTACCTATCCTCCCCACCATCTTGCCTGCCCTAATCTCTCACCTTCCCTCTCCCTCCTTCTCCCCTCTCCCCCCATCTCTTCCTTCCTCTACTTCTTTCCGCCCTGCTCCTTCCTTGGCCTCCTTCTCGCCAACCTCCTCACACTTCCTCCTCCCCCTTGGCTACCTTCCCCTCCTGTTCCTCCCCCATCCTCCCTATCTCTCACCTGCCCCACCGACCCCTTTCTCCCAATCTTATTCTCATTCCCTGCCTTCCCCCTGATCAGCTCCCATTCTCCTGCTCCCTTTGGAACTGTTGCTCCTCTGCCAATAAAGCACCCTACATCCATGATCTCTTCCTCTTCTACTCCATCCAGCTCCTTGCCCTTACTGAAACTTGGATCTCCCCCTCCGACTCTGTCACCCCAGATACCCTCTCCTTTGGGGGTCTCTCCTTTTCTCACCATCTACGCCCTGAAGGCCAGGGTGGTGGCGCGGGCCTCCTCCTCACTAACTCCTGTCAATTCCAACCACTTTCTCCTCCCCTCTCTCTCTCCTTCCCTTCCTTTGAGGCTCACTCTGGGCGCCTCTACTCCCCCCTCCATCTCCGCGTCACTGTCATATACCGCCCCCTGGCTCTCTCTCTTCCTTTCTCTCTGAATTTGAGTCCTGGCTCACTTTCTTCCTCTCCAACGATACCCCCACTCTCATCCTCAGTGACTTCAACATTCACGTTGATGTACCTTCCGAGCCCTCCATCTCTTGCTTCCTCTCACTAGCCTCCTCCTTCAACCTCCACATTTGGATCAACTCCCCCACCCACGCTAATGGCCATTCTCTTGACCTTGTCTTCTCTAGGAACTGCTCTGTCTCTGATATCGCCTTCGATCCTCATCCCATCTATGACCACTTCCTTGCCTCTTTCAATGTCTCCCACTATCCCCCTTCCTCTTTTCCTTCTCCACGCCCTTTCTGTGACCTGCAGGCCATTAACTTCCTGGACTTTGCCTCTTCTCTCTCCCCCCTCCTCCTCCTCCTCCACCTGCCCTGATTCTGCCATTTCTGCTTTCAATGTCTCTCTCTCCACCACCCTTGACTCCCTTGTCCCTCTCTGCTCCCACCCTGCCCACTCCCAAAACCCCCGTCCTTGACTCACCCCCAGTATTCGTCACCACTCCTTCACCCGTGCTGCTGAACACCTTTGGCACAAACCCCACTCTCATGCTGACTTCCTTCACTTCAAATTCTGTCTCTCCTCCCTTACTTCTGTCTAGTGAGGGAGAAAGAAGAATTACTATGCATCCTGCATTGAGTCCTGTTCTCCGGATCCTCACCGCCTGTTCTCCACCTTTGACTCCCTCCTCAAACCCCCCATGCCTCCTCCTCCCTCTTCCCTTTCTGCTAAGGATCTTGCTTCCTTCTTCACCTCCAAGAAAGACAAAATCCACCTCAACATTGCTTCCCACTCCTCTCCTCTTCCTACTCCCTCCCTTCTCCCTCCTCCCCCTCCTTCTTTCCTTCCCTCCCACCTCCCTTGAGGAAATCTCATCCCTGCTCTCCTCCACCAACCCTCCCACTTGCCCCCTTGCCCCCATCCCCTCCCACCTCCTGACCTCCATTGTTCCCACTGTCGCCCCTCCCTCCTGCACATCATCAACTTCTCCCTCTATACTGGCTCCTTCTCATCCACCTTCAAGCATACCACTGTCTCTCCTATCCTCAAAAACTCCACTCTTGACCCCTCTGACCCTTCTAGCTACCGTCCTGTCTCACTCCTTCCTTTTGTTTCCAAGCTTCTTGAACGTGTTGTCTACTCCCGCTGCCTCAACTTCCTCTCCACCAATTACACACTTGACCCCCTCCAGTCTGGCTTTCGCCCCCTTCACTCTACTGAAACTGTTCTCGCTAAGATCACCAATGATCTTCTTGTGCCTAAATCTAATTGCCTCTAATCCATTCTTGTTGTCCTTGTCCTTTCTGCTGTCTTTGATACTGTTGACCACTCACTCTTGCTGGATTCACTTCACACCCTTGGCTTCCATGGCTCCGTCCTCAACTGGTTCTCCTTCTACCTCTCTGACTGCTCCTTCAATGTGTCTCTTGCCAACTCCACCTCCTCCTCCCTTCCACTCTTGGTTGGTGTTCCCCAAGGCTCTGTCCTTGGCCCTCTCCTCTTCTCTATCTATACCCTGTCCATAGGCAAACTCATTGCCTTCCATGGCTTCCAATATCACCTCTACGCTGATCACACTCAGCTCTCTCTCTCTCTCTCTCTCTCTCTCTCTCTCTCTCTCTCTCTCTCTCCATCTGTTCAAGCTCACCTCACCAGCTGTCTCTCTGACATCTCTGCCTGTATGTCTCAACATCAACTGAAACTCAACATGGCTAAAACTGAACTCCTTATCTTCCCCCTCTTCCATCCTCTTCCCTGTCGATCCTCATTGATGGGGTCACCATCCTTCCCATCCCCCAAGCCTGTAGCTTAGGCTTCATCTTTAACTCACCCCTTTCTTTTAAACCCTACATCGACTCTGTTGCCAAATCCTGTTGCTTCTCCCTCCATAATATTGCCAAGATTTGCCCTTTTCTCTCTGTCTTTTCTGCCAAAACCCTTGTTCATGCCCTGGTCATCTCTCGCCTCAATTACTGTAACCTCCTTCTCACTGGCCTCCCCCGCTCTCCCCTTTCTCCTCTTATCTCCATCCAAAACTCTGCTGCCAGGGTCATCCACCTCGCCCGTCGTTCCGACCACATGCAGCCCCTTCTCTCCTCTGTTCACTAGCTCCCCCTTCCTGAACGAATCCTGCACAAGCTCCTAGTCTTCACCTATAAAGCTCTTCACAATCTTGCTCCCCCCTATGTCTCTGCACTAATTAATTTCCCTCTGTACTCCAGTCCATGAATTCCACTCCTCTCTGTCTCCTCTCTCACCCTCCCATGCCTCTCCTGCTCCCCTAACTGCTTTGTCCCTTTTTCCTAGCTGCCTCCCACACCTGGAACTCCCTCCCTGCCCACATTTGCCTTGCCCCCTCCTTTTGTACCTTCAAATCCCTCCTCAAGACCCACCTTTTCCGCTCTGCCCTCCCTGACTTCTTGCTCCCCTCACCTAACTCCTGCTGATACCTTCCATCCAGTACAATCTGTTACCTAAGGTATGTGTAGTCATATCCTCACCACATGGACCAATCAGCCATCATTCTTGATGTAACTAAGCCAAGCATGTGCATGCACCTGGGACCTCACATCCTCGTGAATGTTACACTTCTTGTCTCTCCCTCTATTCCCCTTCCTTCGTCTCCCCCCCCGACTCTCAGAATGTAAGCCCTAGGGCAGGGACCATGACTATTTAATTACTTTGTAAAGTGCCAGGTACATTGCTTGCGCTATATAAATGCTTGTTACTACTACTACTACTACTACTACTACTACTAATAATAATAATAATAATAATAATAATAATAATAATAACTAAACAGTGCCCTCCCCCAGAGCCCCTCTGATTGGTTGTGAGAGGCAGCAAGCACTGAGCAATCACAGAGTCCCATGAGACTGCTGGGGCCTGCTTGTGCTGCTCATTGGCCAGGAATACATCCATCAGCTAGTGCTGAGCTGCTCGCCCCTCCCAACACAGGCACCGTTCAAGAGTGCAACCCTGTTAAGACTCCGAGATGTCTGCTTCCTCCTCCCCTCTCTACATTTTCCCTCCAAAACCCAACTGTCACGGCACTAATAACGATAATGATAACAACATTGTTGTTTTTGTTTCTTGTTATTGTTTTCATTATCATTTTTGGTATTGTTTTTGATGTCATTTTGGATATTGTTTTTGATATCAATATCAGTATCGATCTTGATATTGATATCGGTATTGATAGTGTTACCATTATTGGTATTCTCGGTTGTCATTTTTGGTATTCTTAGTTGTTGTTTTAATTATCGTTGTCGTTATTCTCTGCAATAACGAAAATGACAATTTTCGTTATCATTATTGTGATAACGAAAATGACATGCACACCCCTAGGCCAGAGGGATCTCTCTGCCTCGCTCCACTTTCCCTTGCCAGGTCTGTTCAAGTTACCAATGTCACAGTAGTACCAATGTCATCCCTTTAAAAAAATTAATAAGTGGGTGCCCCTGAGGGAGGGGGTGGTGACTGAATGTCTGGTTTGTTTTTTTGTTAATTTTGTCTGCTAGACTATCTGACTTTTGGTGGGATTTATTTTTCAATGAAGTTGCACATTGTTTTGCAGGGTTGTGTATGTTGTGTAGACTGTGGCATGGCACAGCAGAGCCTAACTGTAAAATGTAAACGTAATTTCTTCTACTGTTGTTTTGCCTGCTGCTTGGTTGGTACCATTGACGTCAGACCAGAGGGATCTATCTGCCTGGCTTGGTGGCTCCACTTCCCCTTGCCTGATCTATTCACGTTACCAATGCCATGCCTTTAAAAAATAATAATAATAATAAGAGGGTGCCCCTGGATGTGTGTGGGAATGTCTGGTTTCTTAATTGTGTCTGCTGGCCTGGCTGGCTTTTGGTGGACTTTATTTCTCCACACAGTTGCACACTGTTTTGCAGGGATGTGTGTGCTGTCTTCTTTATTTTTTTACCAAGGTTGTGACTGACACATGGCACAGCAAAGCCTAATTGTAAAGTGTAAGTTAACTGTAACTTCTACTGTTCTGCCAGCTGCTTGTCAACATGGTGTGGCACCATGGCATGGCACCTTGGTTGCCAGCTGCTTGGCACCATGATCTTGGCACCATGGCACCATGTGCTTTCTCCACCAACACTCATTCCCTCTCCCTTTCCTTCCCAAGACACAAAGAGACTGCTGACTTGCAGTCCCTTATATACTTTATGGTGGGGAGGGAGGAAAGGCTACATGTGTTCTTCTGCACCCTGATTAGCTAGGCAATTAAGAGGGAGGAAGAGGTGGTTGTGTTATTGTACACCCTGATTTTCTGAAGTTCTGATTTTGTGCATTCCGAATTTCTGAAGATTTATGAGGTCCAGAATTCCTTTTCTGGATTCCAGAGCTTTGGAAACAGCGCCGAAGGGCTGATAAGTACCTGGGCCAATTATCCGGAAGTTCAGAAATCGGCCTCCATACCTGGAAGTACTATTCGGTACAGCCCTAATTGTCTCACAGCAAGAGGGACAAAATTCAAAAGGGCTGTCTCAAAAAGCACAACAATATAAGACGTTCCACGGGGTTCTATCCTGTCTCTGCTTTTGTTTAATGTGTATATGCAGCCCCTGGGGGAGATCGTGAGAGGGTTCGGGGTGCGATGTCACCAATATGCTAATAATACTTTGACCGACCCAGGCCCTGCTGTCTTGTTGCTTTCCCAATGTTTGGAGGCTGTGGCGGATTGGATGCAGCAGAGAAGACTGAAGCTCAATCCTGATAAAAAGGAGGTGATGGTGGTGGGTAGGGCGAGGGAGGTGCCGGCCCCTCTAGTGGGGGGGGGGTCTTCCCTCCCATAGCCCAGCAGGTTCGGAGTCTGGGGGTGGTTTTGGATCTGGGCCTCCGTCTAGATTGGCAGGTGGAGGTGGTGACTAAAGTCGCCTTTGGCCAGCTGTATCTGGTATGGAGGCTGCGCCCATACATTTCCGGGCCCGACCTGGCCACTGTTATTCATGCCTTCATCATCTCGAGGCTAGACTTCTGCAACGTGCTCAACATGGGGCTTCCCTTGGTTCTGGTGTGGAGGCTGCAGCTGGTGCAGAATGTGGCGGCCTATCTCCTTACAGGAACGAGGCGGCGGGACCATATAACACCTGTGCTCCACACTCTGCACTGGCTGCCTATAGTGTACCGAGCCAGATTCAAGGTGCTGGTGTTGATCTATAAAGCCCTATACAGTCTGGGCCCCTCATACCTTGGGGACCGCCTCGCCTTCTGCGCCTCAGGGCGATCCCTGCAGTCTGCTGGGGGCACCTTCCTGGGGGTCCCCTGTGTTAAACAGGGGGCCACAATGGAGAGGGCATTCTCAGTGGCTGGGCCGCGACTCTGGAACTCCCTCCCAGAGGAAGCTCGCCTGGCCCCGAGTCTGATGGCTTTTCGCCGAGCCTGTAAGACCTGGCTGTTCACCCAGGCCTTCGGAGGGGAGGGTGGGAGGGGAGGGTAGAGGGGGGGGGATTTTGGGATGGGTGGGTTTAATCACTTATATTTGATGATGTTTTATGTGTTTTATTATTGTTTTACTTGTTATGAGTCGCCCCGGGATGTCATAGGCATGGGAGGCAGCCAATAAATATAAATGAATAAATAAATAAATAAATAACAAGTTCCATACTTACAGTAAGGAACTCAGTCTGCCCAGTGCCCACTCAGGCTCCAGAGAGTCCTCCATGGTGGCACAGCACCTCCGTCCAGCCGCCCATAACTGCACAAGTGCAACACTCAACACACGGGAATTCTTCCTGAGAGAGGGACCCTGACCGGAACTGCGCATGTGCAGTTGGCCAGCTGTTAGGAAATGGGCCCAGAGGAGGGTGGTATGAGCACGGTCCCCCAGGGGGGTATGGGGATCGGGGAGAGTAAGAGGCCCCCCGCACAGAAGGCCCCCCCTGCCTAACACTGACCCTCAGCCTCCCCTTGTACAGCCCCCAGCTCCCACAGAGCCCCGAGACCCAGGGGTGTCCCAATTGAACAGTGGCGCAGGGACCGCCCCCACACCACACATGGACGGGGGGGCGGGTTCTTCAGATGCATTCGCACCGCCTGGAAACAGTGACACAAAGGCTACACAGCTGCTCCTGCTTGACAGGTGGGCGGGTCCTGGGGAAGCTAGTAAGGTAGCAACTGATCAAGAGGAAAGACCTAAGCAGATGCTGCGGCGTTCAACACGCCTGCAGGCGCACAAACAGGCGGGGCTGAGCATTCATAGGACAGAGTACAGCTTCACTCACTTGCCAGCGATCAGCAGTGCTGTGAAGCTGGCCCCCGTGTGATTCTTGTGACTGACCTTGTTGGAATATCTTGTGCTCGTCTGAGGAAGTGTGTTGCATAGAGTGAATGGAGAGTGAACAGAGAGTGAAAGGTGAGTGCATGAACTAGGAGTCCTATGTGTTGTGAGTTTGTATTGCAATTCCCCTTCTATTCCAGGCAGTTCCCTTCCATCCCATGTGCCCGGTGGTGTTGGCTTTCCCTTCCTTTCCCCTTCCCAAGCTGTTAACCCCTTCCTCACTGTCCAGGACACTAAGGTGAGTTCTCCCGAGCATAGCGTACGTGGGTGTGGGTTTTGGGAGTGTGAGTGTTGGGCAGGGACCTGGTCCCCCTGTGGAGTGTATGTGGGATGCTCACTCTTCCTGTTGCTTGCCAGTGCCCCTGTGATGATACGGCCTCACCCTTATTGGGTCGCTTAGGGCCAACCTATATCCTGAGGGGTCTTTTTTACAGCAAAGGAGGGTGAGCTCCCCTGAACCGCAGGATTCCCCTTGTGTGTTTGGGGGCATTCCCAAAGGCTAGGTCTGTGGGTTCCCTTCTTGTGACCCCTTACCCTCACACTGACGCCTCCTTAAGATCCGTAAGTGCAGCGCTGTGCTACTGCTTTAAAGCGGCAGAGCTGCACCGGGACTTCTCTGCTTCTGGTCTGGGGCAGTCCATGTCCGGGAATGGGTCACGCTCATGGGGCACCATGGGGGTGGGAGGGGCACTGCCCCTAATTCCCCAATTGACCAACTGCGCCTGTGCCAGCTCCTTATCTATATCTTTAAGGCTCTTTGTGGCCTTGCTCCCCGTTATTTCCCCACACTTGTTTCCCTCCACATTCCTGCCCAGGAGTTTTATTCACACCCTTGCTCCTCAAAATGTGTTTGCCCCTTCTCCCTTGCTGCCCCCATGTCTAGAACACGCTCCCTGAATATATATATTGCCTCAATATATATTGGGTAAGAGATTGGTCAGGACATACTGCTGTGTCCTGCTGCTGCATTACCATTCATATGTGGTTTCATTTGTGCTTGGGGAGCTTGGGGGAGTGAGTAGGCGAGTTTGTGGCCTCCTACATGGGGTGGCACTCTATTTTAGTGAACTTATAGGCCTTGTGGGAAGTATATGTGGATGTAATTATTGGATTCTATAGTACTGAAACTCAGTCTACATGAGATCTACCCCTATATAGGTATAAGATTTTGATATTTGAATATTAAGTTATAATTTAAATACCTTGCAGCCATATTGATAGATTAATGAGTTTTCTATCAATTTATCTTACAACTGTTTGGCTCTATTCAAGCATGTAGAGCTACAAAACTGGGATAGTCAGTTGGGTATAATTTTGGGAAACAATGGAGTGAGATTTCTTTATTCTATTTATTGAGATTCATTGTTTTTCTTTGTATCCTACAGATATATTTGCCCCCCGTGTGTTCACTTGACAAGCTCCATAAATTTGTATAGTGTATGTATACCAGACTTCTACTTGTGTTGCTGATGAAAACTGGGCCATCCGGTTGGAAACATGTCATGTCCTACAAAAAAATTCATTTGTTGTGTAGATAATAACTGATTGTGGAACTATACAGCTCCAACACAAAAATTGGTTTGTTTATTTTGTAGAAAAGAATAGATTGTGTAACCCATACAGCATATATCCATTCAATCTACAAGCAGAATACAGCTTGATATACATTGTATTGATATAAGAATAGTGTACTTTTGTCCATGGTGTGACAATAGTAAATATATTATTTTATCTTAATTCTTCTGGTGTAAATCCTGTAATCCACCCTCTTAGACTGATGTGGCTTCGTGGCCCCCCAGTTTAAGCTGCGCTCGTGCACCACCCTGAGACAGCAGGTGGTGCCAGCCTTGTACCGGGCTTTAAAGGAGCAGGTGAGGGAGCACCCAGCAGGGGCTGGGGGTGCCACCATCGACTTCACCACTGACCTGTGGTTGAGCAGAAACATGCAACACGCTTACCTGGCAGTGATGGCACACTGGTAGCAGGACCTGGAGGCAGCATTTGGGAGTGGCAGGACCGGTCCTGAAGCAGGGTATAGGTGGGCCCTGCTTCAGGCAGGAGTCATGGACGCCATGGCCCCCACACCTCTCGGAACATCGAGGCAGCCCTGACTGCCATGGTGGGGAATGGGTCACGCCAGGTATGCCCTTCACAATGGGGGTGTGGTGATGCACAACACGGACAACATATTGAGGGCAATCCGTGAGGGGGGCTTCACAAGCATCCCTTGTTCCGCACACACCATTCACCTGGTGGTCAGGTACACTCTGGGTTTGGGGGAGAAGGGAATTGGGGCAGGCACCCTTAGCTCCCTGATTGAATGGGGGGGAAGCTGGCCGGTTTCTTTAAAGTGAAGGACAGCGACCTCCTCTGGGCGAAACAGACAGAGCAAGGCTCCCCAGTGCACCAGTTGGTGTAGGATGTATCCACCAGGTGGAATTCCACGTTCCTGATGCTTGAGTGGCTTCTCAAGCCTTGTATCAGGTTCAACTGGTGACGGACAGCGGGGGCACCTCCAGGGTACAATGGGGTGTAATGGGAGATCCTGGCTTACATGGTCTTTTTTCTCAGACCATTCCTGGCCGTGACGGAGACCATCAGCTCCTCCACAGCCACCATCAGCCAGGTGATCCCTCTGGTCCAGTCTCCTGAGGAGGCTGGATGAGATTCTCCAGGGACGGGATTGTGGCCCTCAGGGCAAGAAGCTGGCAGCTGAGGTGTTTGCCCTGGTGCAGCAGCCGAAGGCAGGGCTGAAGGTGCAGTTTGATGAGCTTCTGCAGTAGGAGGAATATGTGTTGGCAACCATTCTGGACCCCAGGGTCAAGGGCAGCGTGGCACGCCATACACCACTCTATGGCCACTGGAAGGGTGAACTGGTGAAGAGGGTCCGGCAGGCAGAAAGGGAGGGCTATGGAGAGTGCACGGTGCAGTGTGGTGGCAACAGCAGCAGGATGCCCCTGAGAATGGTGAGAGCAGCCACCCCTTTCAGCTGGCGGGGTCTATCCCTGCCCCCAGCCCTAGCAGTAGCAGCACCAGTAGCAAGTTGAGCACCAGCAGCACCCCTATTGCTTCTGGATGACGTGGATGACATGGATGAAGTGAATGGACAGCCCGCCCTGCATGTAATGTAGGCCCCAGAACCCTCATGGTGGGTCCTGGGGCTGGAGTGGCTGCTTCTTGATGCCGTGGAATGACAGCTACCTGTGAGAGGAATGACAGCCCCAGAACCCTGATGGTGGGTCCTAGGGCTGGAGTGGCTGCTTCTTGATGTCGGATATAATGCCTAAATCCATCTAATCTAATCTAAATAAATGAAACTATGGAGGTAAATGTGTGGAAATGGGTGAAATAGGAGGAGGATGGCAATGAATTGGGAGGAACACAAACTTCTGGAAGAGGGGGAGTTCTGAAAATGCCTGATGACAGGATCAGTGGCTAACTCAGAACAATATGGAAGGGGGGGAGGCAATTACTTTTGTTACTTGCTGCGCCCGCCTTATCCCAAGCCCCATTGACTCTGTGCAGCCTAGCCCATGGCCAATCACAGACTGCCAAGCCAGTGGTCTGAGGAAAAGAGGGATGGTGATTGAGCAGGCTGCCTGCTAGTCCAAGCCTCTCTCCACCCTTGGGGCCAGGAAGTCTGCTCCTCAGTTGCCCACCCCTCACTTGGCCTGCCAGTCAGGTTTTTCCCACCCAAACGTGTCCGAACTCATCCGAATGCACCAAACTGTTCATGGCTTCCGGTGTTTGGTTCAGATGTTCGGTTTGGACATCCAAACTGGCTGAGTTCGGGCCAAACCCCAAACGTCTGAACTGCGTTCACATATCTGTACAGGGAAGGGGGAACAGGGGCCTAGTGCTGGCCGCTTCCCCCCACTTGCCTGACCTCTGTCCCCCTTCCCTGCACTTGGCCAAGATTTGGCTGAGTTCTATAGTTCTGGGGTCCTTCCTCAGAATTTGGGAACTCAGAAAATTGAGACCAAATGCACTGGTCCTTGGTGTTTCCTTAGGGAAACTGAGGACCGAGTTTTAGCATTAAGGTATAGCCATTTTTGCAGGTAGTTGTTTCAGCTCTAATTAGGACACTAGTCTAGGTTTTCCAAGAAATATCCTGGCTTCTGTATCAAAAGTGTTGTTACCTCTGAACAGGGACCCATGTTCCCTGTATTCTCCCCATTGGGAGTGTGTCAGAGCCACTAACCTGCAACACCGCCAGGGGCAGGGAGGGCTCTGGGGCCCTGCAGAATGTTGATGAGCTGCTCCACACTGGAAGCCCCCTCGCAGCGACGGGTTACCAGGACAACCCAATCGCATGCTGATCCCATGAATCCCCAGCCGTCAACTTCACATGACACGAGGTCAATGCCTCAGCTCGTGCGGTGCTCCACACAGCTGCAGGCACATAAGGGGGTGGGGCAGGAAGTATAAAACCCCAGTGCTGTGAGGCACACAGCACCGGTAATCAGAGCTTGAGAAGCTGGCCCCTACGAAAGATAAGTCTTGTTTTGTCCTTGTGTAGAGTCTGAGAGTTATATTGGTATAATTGTTGTGGGTCCCTTGTGCATTTCCCTGTGAGTGAGTGTGTGAGTGCTTGGTGAACGTCAAGGTTGTAAGCCCTCCCCCTCCCCTGGGGTCCGTCCCCTCTCCCTTCAGGATTGCAAGCCCTGCTCCTTCCCCTTCTGAACCTAGGTCCCCTTCATACCATTCTCCACTACCAACACCTACCTCCCCTTCTCCTGTGGACTGGTGTGTGGTGGTATACGTGTGCAATGAGAGGGTCTACTCCAACGGAGCCCTCTCTGTGCCCTATGATGATAGAGGCCTGATCTCCTTGAGATCTAAGGGCCATCATACTATCCTGACAGGCTTGTTTCCCAGGTACACCCTAACAGAGCATGGTAAGGAGTCCCTCGTGTGTTTGTGGGTTACCCTTGTGTGCTCTCGCCTCTCCTTTCCCTCTCTTCCCCCCTTCCCCATGACAGAGTGATGGAGAAAATTCAGTAAAAAGAGGTCGCTGCCTATGCCCATTCTGATTTGGTGGTAAGCTGATCACCTTAATCCTGCAGCACCAGCATGTCCTTTGCAGGTGTCCTCCAACCTGATGATCTGATGTGATCACAGCACGAGATGTGATGGCTGCAGCATAAACAAACAGACTGAAGAACCTGCTATGGACATTTGAAACTGCAGGGGTGCTTTCAGAATGATATTGTATTTAGACACTAACTTTCAGAAGATTATGAAGTATTACAATTAGCTGCCTCTTCATTCTGCTATCTGACTCCTTTATGCTTCCGAGACCTCTTCCTAGTAGACTATAAAATCATCCAAATGGAACCTCAAATTGGAGTCAGTAGGAGTGCACTTAGCACTGACAAGACCTATCTGAGTTTCACATTTTCTCTGGCAATTATCAAAGATAAGGCTAATGTCAGAATTCATCTTTTCCTTAATTGCTGTTGCACAAAGCTATGGACATTTAAAAAACAACAACAACAACAACAACAAAAAACCCAAAGGCTGGCTTAAATGAATAATCTCTCCTTGTGTGTGTGAGACAGCGGAGTCAATCCCAAGTCCCGCAGATCTTGCATATAGTCAGGTGTGTGCGGAGTCATATGGACCTCTATTGTAGGCACCTTGTGCTGTTTGGAACGCATTCGCTGTTGGGTGAACGCGGTTCAGAAGTTCGGAGTTTGGCCCAAACTCAACCTGTTCGGACGACCGAACCGAACTTCCAAACACGAACTGAGCGAACCGAACTCAATCTGAACGTCGAAATGACTGAACAGTTCGGTCAGTTCGGATCGCGTTTGGGTGAGTTTGGGTGGCAAAAAAAGGTTCACTGTAAGGTCAAACGTGACAGGGAGGGGTAGTACTAGTCACTGAGGAGCAGACTTCCAGGCACCAGGGGTGAAGAGGCTTTCAAGAAATGAAACTATCTGCCTCCCCCCTTCCCAACACCTTCTGAGCTAGTCACTGTTCCTGAACAGCAGGTGTTGAGTAGGATTATTAGATTGCTTTAAGTTTCATTTCAGTTTTGTACTGAAATGAAACTTAAACCTTAAACTGAAACCTTGCATTTGTGATTCCCCCCCATCCCAGATAGATAGATAGATAGATAGATAGGGATAGTAGTTGTAGGAGCTAGCTTAGTGATAGAGATAGCGTTAGTGATTTAGTTTTAGTGTTTGTAGGAGTAGGCCTGTGTACTTATTAGATAATTCATTTAGTTCATAGCATTTAGAATAGTTAATAGCAGTTAGATTTAGTGTAGATAGATATATATAATATTAGATTAAAAAAAAACCCCATATAAAAACAAAAAACCCAAATAAAAACAAAAGAAAACCATATAAAACCCAATAAAAACCCAAAAAACCATATAAAAAACAAAAAACCCACCCATAACATTTCCCAAATGGCCGAACGGCCGAACCCGAACCTGGCGAACTAACCCAACTGCCGAACTGAACAGACAAACCGAACGCAGCCGAACCGAATGGACGAACCGAACCGACGAACCAAACGCAGTCGAACCAAACGGCCAAACCCGAACCGTGATCTGTTCACCCATCCCTAGAAATCACACATGTGTGTGCGCAATCCTCAGGGCTTGGGATCAGCCTCACTGTTGTGTTAATGCAAGTAGCTGGGCAGCTCTCAAGAGTACACATGATTGGCCCTATTGGCTGTCCAGGACTGATACTACTACTTATCATTTCTATAGCACTACTAGGCATACACAGCACTTTACAATCACAGATTTTAAGAGACATATCTCTGCCCAATGGGCTTACAATCTAAGATGGACAAGGATGAGCAGAAAATGCAGGGAAAGACAGACACATACATATTCCTATTTTACAGATGGGGAACTGAGGATGAGACTTGATCAAGGTCACCCAGTGATTTCATTGGCTAGGGTGAGATTTGAAATCTTGTCTCACATGTCCAAATCCAGCACCTTATCTACTACACCGGTGCAGAGGGTGCTGTGAGTGTTTGCTGAGTGTAGAGGGGAGAGCTACCATTGGAGGATTGCTCTGCTACTCAAGTCTGCATCCCTCCCTCCCACAGGTATCTAAAGCAAGGCGGAGCCCTGAGGGTGCTGTGCAGAGGGTGCTGCGAGTGTTTGCTGAGTGTAGAGGGGAGAGCTACCGTTGGAGGATTGCCCTGCTACTCAAGCCCGCATCCCTCCCTCCCACAGGTATCTAAAGCAAGGCGGGGCCCTGAGGGCGCCAGCCCTCGGGTGTCGGCCATTGGTCGGGCCATTGGTCAGCCGTCGTGGCTGTGGCCAGGGACTCTGCCAGGAAAGAAGCAGGATCCAGAAGAGCTGTCTCCCAAGGACGGCATAGCTGTGGAGTCTGTGGAGGAGAAGCTGCTGTTGAGACTGCGGCTTTAGGCGATGACCAGGTGAAAGATACCGGAGAAAGCAAAGTCGGGCGGTTGTCTGTGCAGCTAGGTCCCGCTAGCTAAGAAAACACCTCTTTGAGAGACTGAGTGACAGCGTCTATCATTCCTGACCCCTGGGAATTCTCAGTGTGGACTGGTGGCTACGGGTTTCCCCTCTCGGCAAGTAGTGATTGCCTTCACCTGAGCAACGAAACCTGAAGGAGTAGGGCTCCTCCCCCCTAGCAGACTACAAAAGTGAGGCCGGCACCTGCGGGTCCCTGGGTTTAGGGCTAGCTATGATATCTTATTGTATCTGAAGGTGTGGAGGAACTTATTCTAGTAATATATAGGGATGGGCAAATGCAGTTCGGAAGTTCGGAGTTCGACCCAAACTCGGCCTGTTCAGACAACCGAATATGAACACAAATCTTAACACGAACTGAACGAACCGAACTCAACTCCGAACTTCAAAATGACCGAACAGTTTGGTCAGTTCAGATCGCGTTCCGGTGAGTTCAGGTGGCTAAAACGTGGTGTCAGTGTCAGGTCACTGGAAGGCGACCTGACGATGACGGCGATGATGTCATCCGGCTGCGTCGCCCAGAGAGACCCCGTCGGGAGGGGCCAGGAAGTACGAGCGCTCTGGATGGAGCTACTGCTGCTGCCATCACTGGTAAGGCAATTACTTTTCTAAAAGGGGGGGAGTCAAGCAAGCCCTGGCAGCTGGGGAGGGGAAGCCCTGAGGGTTTGACCAGTGGGGGGGAGGGGGAAGGAGGAGGAGGCA
>QEPC01007559.1:11673315-11693697 GCA_003113815.1 Sphenodon punctatus | reverse complement strand
CCCTTTTCCTGGGTGCCTCCTCTGGGCCCATTCCTGCCACTGTCCCCGGGGCATCGCGACCTGGCTGCAGCTGTGGGTGTTGTGCCTGGGCTGCCTCCCTGGTCGGGTGCACTCCTCCGCCTGTGCCCCCTCCACCTGCATCGCTGCCCCTGCCTCCACCTCCTCCGCCTCCTGCCCTGCCACTGTTGCTGTCTCTGCCTCCGCTCTCTTCCGCCTCCCTCCTCGCTCCATCCTGCCATGCTTGCTTGCTGCTGATTTTGCTTTAAATCTCCCTCCGGTGGTTGTGTTGTTGCCGGTTGCCCGGCAGTGACGCTGCGTGCCTTGTCCCCGGCTGGGGTTCATTTCGTTTGGTTCCGCCCGGGGATTGGCGTCCAGACGTTACTTTTCCTTGGTTCCCGGTGGGGGTCCGTTTGACCACGCTTCCCGGGATATTCCCCCGCTAGCCCGGGAAGCGTGGTTGAAATTGACCCCATGTGGGTATTGAGCATGATGAACATCTGGCGTGCGCCGAACAGACGTTCAGGGCCCTTTGACCCCGCCGTGGGTTTGAGCGTGGTTCACTGTGGTTAAGTGTGATCTCGTAACATCTGAAAATACCCTATGATTGCCTTAAGGGAAAAGAACCATAATCAGTGAAATCATTTTGAATATTTAAGAAATGGCTTTGGGAAGGACAAGGTTGTAACGAGGACCCCGTGGGCCCCCATTAAAATATTATCAGATAAATGGATAGAGGAGGAGGGTTCTTTAGCCCTGACACGCCCTGGGTCTGGGTTGGAACCATTGATTGATGTTAGGGTGGTTACTCCCTTACCCAAACAAGCAATCGGTTTATCTCCTTTTAAGGGAGATTTTACCAGCTCTGGGTGAGTAGACCTCCTTCAGGATAAATTTAAATCCAAAACTGGTTATGATGGAAAGGTATCGATTCATGGGCCAAAATTCCTTAAAGATATGGCTGTCAGTGTGGGGTTTATAGCTAGAGAGCAGGCTCATGTAGAGTATGAAAACTATATCCAAGTGCCTGCTCTATTAGAATCGGAGGATTTAGGGGTGGCTGGTTTATTTTCGGCTTGCCCTGATGATACCTCCCTTATAACTGTGGGTAGTTTTTTTGAGACCTCTGCCCTGGATTGCCAGATTGTGGAAATCGATAAGATTCAATTTGTACCGCTGACATCTATTGCGGAGGGTCAGTTGCAAGAAAGAGAGGGTGGTGAACATGTAGTGCAGTCAGTGTCTGATCTACAGAAACCCCCGTTACACAACTCAAATCGACATCGGGCTCCGTTAAGAGGGATCTCATCTGCCCAGACCCAGGCAAACAGTGTTTGCTATACCCCCCTCCCCCCATCCCTCAGAATTATTTCATGGAATATCGCAGGATAGTCGGGGAAAAGATTGGATAAAGATTTAATGGTCTTTTTGCAAGACTATGATATTATCTGTTTGCAGGAGACCTGGTTAGTTGATCCTGAACAAATTGATCTAGAAGATTTTCAAAAATGGTTCCTGCCGGCGGAGGTTCATAGCCGTAAGGGGCGTCCATCAGGTGGCATTGTGATATTCATCTCCCTTAGATTAAATATGAAGGTCATTCTGAAGGAATCCTTTAGATCCCATGCTCTGGCCTTGAGAGGGATCCTTCCTTTTTGGTATGGATACCCCTATCTGATTTTGTACTGTGTATTTCCTGCCCCATAGTTTGAAGTCTGAATTATGGGATGGGTTTAAACATTTCTTTGTGGATCTAAGAGCTAGGGGTGTAGAGGATACTTTCATCCTATTGGGGGACTTTAATGCCAGGATGGGTCCTAATGCTCCGAGAATGTGGAAAGCAAGGAATCTAACTAATTTGTTGGATCAGGAGGAGGACTGGAATGAGTATAGATCATCAAAGGATCCACAGATAAATGTCGAGGGAAAAATTCTATATGAATTTATCCTTGAAAATAATCTGTATATCCTGAATGGAAACCTCTCTGGGGATATTCCCAGGAATTTAACTTACACTTCGACTTATGGAGGGAGTGTAATCAATTACATACTGATCACACCCTGTTTATTAAATTGTATTGACTCTTTCAGGGTAGGTGATAGAGTCGAAAGCGATCATTTCCCTATAATTATGACTGTTGAAGGCTTTGGTAAGGAATCATACAATGAAACCTTCATTTATGACAAGGAGGGAGTGGTGGAGCAGGTGGGACCCTCTAGAATTTGTTGGTCCTCAAAAGTGAATATCAAGGTCTCGGAAGAACTCTCAACTGAGAAAATGCTATCCCTTGAGGCCCAGATCCTGGGTACTTTGGATCCTGCTGAAGCTCTAAATGGTGCCAAAGAGATTTTTCTAAATCTTAAACCTATTCTAACTAAGTTTAATGCAACTGGAAGGGAAAGAAATACCTGGTATGGTTGGTGGGATAGAGAGTGCCAGATAGCTCGAGCATTCCTTCAGGGGAAAGCTCAACTGGTGAAACCGATAAATAGTGGCATCTCAATCTCCCAATATAAGAAATGTTACCAACAGTATAAAAAGTTAATACAAAGTAAGAAAACTCAATATTATAAGCAAAAATGGGGAAAAGTGTTAGACGCTTCAAAGAAAAATGACACAAAGGAATTTTGGCACCTATTAAATAACACCATGAGAGGTGATAGAATCTATGTGGAGCCTAAGATCACAGTTTCAGCTTGGGAAAAACACTTCATGGAGATCTTTAATGCTAGTTTGCCATCTTCTAAGAGGGAGGAATGGAGTCTGGAGGTAGCATACCCTATATGGAATCCAGTGAGTGAAGAGGAGGTTTTGGAGGCTATAAAAAATCCTCCAAAAGTCTCCTCCTGTTGGGGAGACTTTATCCCCACCGAGGTATTTAAACAAAATTGTGATTGGTGGGTAAAGGTTTTGGCAACTTTGTTTACATTGATTAACAATTCAGGTGTAATCCCGGAATATTGGAAAGTTGCAGTGGTCGTCCCAATCTACAAAAAAGGAGACAAGCACGATCCCCAAAATTACCAACCTATAAGCCTTCTCCCTATAGTTTCAAAAATCTATTCTAGACTATTGCTATAAAGACCACAAAAGTGGGTGTTAGTGAAGGGGTTGCAGGAAAACGAACAAGCTGGTTTTACAGCAAATAGACGTATTGTGGGTCATTGTTTCATTTTGGCACATTTGGCTGAAAAATACAAATATAAGGATACAAAGTTGTTTGTTGCATTTATCGATTTCTCGTCCATGTTTGACCTGATTAATAGAGATAAGTTATGGGGCAAATTGGAAGCCATGAACATACATAAAAGACTTCTATCTCTAATTAGATCTTTGTATTCTAACACAGGATCAAGGGTAAGGTACAATAGTAAAGGTGCTACAACTAAGATGATCATGACCTCCTGAGGGGTTCATCAGGGCTGTCTCCTCGCTCCTCTGTTGTTCAATATGTATGTATATGATTTGATCATTAAACATAGAGATGTTGGGCAGTATATGGCCCCCAAAATAAATGAGAGGAGAATTTCCATCTTAACGTACGCAGATGACACGGTTCTTTTGTCTACTACGGGATTAGGTCTTAGATGTTTATTAAAAGATTTTGGAGTCGAATGTGTCAAACAAGATTTAAAGATCAATTATGCCAAAACCAAAGTTATGATTTTTGAGAAAAAGTATAAGGTGCAGCAATGGGTTATTGATAATGTGAATGTTGACCAGGTCAAGACCTTTAAGTATTTAGGCCTTACATTTTCTTATAATGGGTCATGGATTCCACATCTAGCAGCCTTGAAAATGAGCTCCAAGGTTACGATGGGTGCTTTACTTAAATTATTCAGACAAAAAGGGGACCAGCATCTGGTTCCAGCAATTCGTGTTTTTGAGGCAAAGGTTATTGCAAAAATGAGATATGGCGCCCTCTTATGGGGTTATTTGCCCAGTGCACGGGAAATGTTAGAACCTATTCTAACTTCATTTATGAAGAATTTATTGCAAATACCATTATCAACTCCATCAGCCATGCTTAGATTGGAATTTGATTGTCGGTCAATAGATGCATACTTAACAGAGACTCTTTTGGTCTCAGTCATGAAAATACCTTGCCACCTGAAGATATTACCAGA
Source organism: Sphenodon punctatus (assembly GCA_003113815.1). NCBI lineage: Eukaryota > Metazoa > Chordata > Lepidosauria > Sphenodontia > Sphenodontidae > Sphenodon > Sphenodon punctatus. The sequence goes on along the minus strand of QEPC01007559.1, from coordinate 11,689,572 downwards.
TGCTGCTTAAGAGAAAGGCTGGAAACGGCCACCAGTAGGGGTGCATGGTGGTCAGGGGTTAAGGATACCTTTGGAAAACTGGGTTTCTCTTTTCCCTTCTTGCAGTCCCTTTCCTTTATACAGGCAAAGCATCTGCTTAAAACCAGAATTGCTGATATCGACAGACAAAACTCTAGATCACTGGCCCTATGTGTAAAATCTGCTCCCTGGTATAATTTTCTAATACCTAAAAAGGAGGGATGTGAATATCTCAAGGGAGATCTACCCTTCCAGCAGCAAAGAGCCTTTCTGGCATTACGTTTTCAGGTAATGCCAACTGCTGTCCTCGAAGGAAGGCACAGGGGGATACCCGTTCTAGAAAGAATATGCCCTTGTTGTAATCTGGAAGTGGAGGATCTAATTCATTATCTGCTTCAATGTTCATTATATACAAGATTGCATCATTTGTTATTTAGAAGGGTAAATATGTACCAAGGTCTGTGCCCGGTGGGGAAGATTATAGTAATACTATCTGATAGACATCGAAATGTAACCCTGGTGATGTCTTTTTTTGGGCACCTGATGGAAAAGGAGAGAAGAAAGAAGCAGGTGTTAATGCTCCAAGAGGGTAACTCTTAGAAGCATTGTTGGACATAGTTTATTGGAGTTATATTATTTATATACACAATTGTTGCTGGTTATTATTGTATTTTATTTTACTTTGTTTTATCGCTTTTATTTTTGTAAAATGGTCATGGCTGTCGCCAGTGCCAATAAAGGAATTACTATCCACTACACCACACTGGCTCTTGGTGCCAGCATTCTCAGTTTTACAGATGAGGAACTGAGACTGGGTAAAAACAAATGTGACAATAGTCCACTGTAACCCACTTCGTCACACAGGCCTCTGTCATATGTGTTGTAGGGCAGCCAGATGTTAGCCCAGACTGGCCCCAGGCATGTTGGCAACTAGCCCAGGCTCTCACCTCGGCAAATGGTCGAGGTCACAGCCAGGACTACTGCCCACCCAACTGGGCCAGAACGAGCTATCATGTTTGTTTAGCCCACTGTTCCCATCCCAGTCTGGGAGACTGCCATGACTGGCTGCCATAACTGGCCACCATGGCTGTCCATCATGGAAGGGGTGGGGTGCTGGGAGTAATGTGGAGGTAGGGCTGGCTGCTGCCCAGGCCAGGCCACCCAGGCAGCAGGATGGCTCTACTGGCTGCACTCACATGTGTCTGGTGGTCTGAGCTGACCCCAGACATGTCACTGAGAGACAATGACGTGCCCAAGGTTGCCTCATGAAGGTAGGATTTGGACTAAAAGATTTCCAGCTGCATGTCCAGCATACTAGCCAATGAACCATACAGGCCTTGTAGATGTGTACTTTTGGTAGACGTTGTAATTTCTATGTAAAGGAAGAATGAATATGGTATAGTGTATAGAGTGTTGGACTTGGACCTAGGTGACCAGTGTTTGAAAAATACCATCTTAGCCATGAACCTACTAGGTAGCCTTGGGAAGTCACTATTATTACTTTGGTCTTATTTTCCCATCTGTATAATGGGGATGATAATTAATGACCAATTCACAGGGTGGTTGTGAGGGTGAACTAGTTAAGGATTGTAAAGTTCTTTCAACACTGAACATGTTATAGAAATGAATAATTATGAGGGATCCATGCTCACTGCACTTTCCCTATTGCGGTCAATGGGGGAAATGCAGTGAATACAGGTCCCTGATTTATAATAATGTGCAAGCAGATTAGAGTTTTGTTCCAACATTCCTAAGATGAGTTGGCATTTTTCAGTTTGCGAGCCTCTCTTTCATACTTTAGCATCTGTGATTCAAAATATCCGGTAAAATTCCCACCAAAATATTCTATTTTCCAGAGGACAAAAGAATCCATGTAACAGTGCATTAAGAAGGGATTCCCAAATATATGGCACCATTGTCACTCCTCAGAGTTTCTTGCAGACCCCACCAATATGCCTACCCAAGACGAATGTGGCCTGGCATGTTGCAGGTTTTGCTTCCTGTGGGTGAGCTGTAGCTACACAAGGCAGGTGGCTTTGTTCCCCATTAAAGGTTTGGTCCTCTCAGAGAAAGAGGAAGGTGTTGAGAAATGGCCATATGTGTATGTACTGGATGTGGGTAAACATTTTAACCACTGTAACCCTGAGATGCCTGGTGGCTTTGATGATGCCACTGATGTCAGGGAACAAAGTGACTTTGCTGTAGCTGTGGCTGGTTGCACAGCCCATATGTTGACCACTTACCCTGGCATTGTGGATGGTTTACCAGCTTGAGGGAACCACTGATATTAATCATTCCGCTCCGCTTCACTGATTCCTGTTCAAAATGAGCAGAGAATTGTGACAGGCAACATGACTGGTCAGCATGAGGAAAAAGCAGGATTGTCATCTGGAAGGTCTGAGAAGTTGCTATCTTGAGTTTTTCTTTTGGTTTATGAGAATTCCTCCTTTTTTTTCCTTTCAGTTTTGGATTCTCAGTATTGTACGGTTACCTAGGGGAACAGAATAGAATCATAGAGCCAGTAGGCACTTCAAGGGTCATCTAGTCTAGCTCCCTGCACCAAAGCAGTATTCAGCATTCCTAAACCACCCACACAGAAAAATCCACCAACAAGAATACCAGATTTAAATACTGGGCAGGGTCTTCATCATCTGGCCGTCTGTCACCGTTTTCCAAACTCCTGTCTAACTCATGAGAATCATTTGCATAGTTCTTCAACTCTGAGATATTTGCAATTCTTGAATATTCAATTCAAGGGAAGGCATTTAAAAGATCACACAATTGATTGCATGGACTTTGACACCTTTCCATAAATATCTAAAGTCATGATCCAGTTAGACAAATAGAGGGCTTATGAGAGAGCAGGTTTTACTAAGTTAGCAAATATTGACAACTTAAATTTTGAAGTGGATGATCCAGTGTGGGAAAGAGAAGGTATTCCAGGTGAATGTATGTGTCCAGTGATAGCGAAGACCCAGTTATCCAAATCCCGGTCATCTGGACACTTCACTCAACCAGAGGCACAGCTTTTCCCTCAGAGTAGCGAAGCATCTGGCTGAACACACATGACATCCTTTAAAAGAAGCGAGCCTGAGACAGAGGAGATTTATTTATTTATTTTAAATTCTTATACCCCGCCCTCTCCAACCACAGGAGGCTCAGGGTACTTACATTGAGGTGAGTAGCAGGATGGAGGGGACAAGAACAGCAGAAGTCCAGTGCTCTTGGGTTGATGTGGATGTGGGACCTGGTTGGGTAGGAGGACAGAGTATAATGGAAGATCCACTTATTTATTTTAATTTTATTTATTTATAAAAACTTGATACCCTGCCCATCCTGACACAGCAGCTCGGGGTGGCTTACACAACTGATAATAAATAAACAATAAAACTAAATAAAACAGATCAAAACAGGAGGTTGTTAAAAGCCCTCCCCCACCCTAACCCACTCCCCCCACCCTTCACCCATCTCCACCAAATGCCTGGTGGAACAGCCAGGTCTTACAACTTTGTTGGAAAGAGAGGAGGTCCAGTTCCATAGCCTTGGTGCGGCCACCAAGAACACCCTCTCCATCGTGGCCCCCCAGAAGACTTGGAAGCCCTCGAGGAAGGTGCCCCCGGACAACCGCAGGGGGGATGTCTGGGCACTTGCTCATCCAGTGACCCAAAATGTGGGTTTCTATTGTAGTTCTTTCCCATCTATTTCTGTTGTTCTATGGCCAGTAGGGATGTGCGAACAGTACAGAGTACGAAAATTCGGTTCGGTTCAAAAATAGAGTTCGGTTCGAAAGTTCGGTTTGGTCGACCGAACTATTCGAGTTCGGTCCGAACTCCGAACTTCCGAACCGCGTTTGCACATCCCTAATGACCAGCAAAGGCTGAGGCCTGTACTGTTATCTTGCAGGAAATCTTGTACCATTTTGGGAGCCTTGACTGTCAATAAGTGATCTGCAGAGCTCATCTCAGAAACAATTGTTTGGTTTTGGTGTCTCCAATTTTAACCGACTTTGGCGTACTCTGAATGTACCATCCCATTATACGCAGAGCTGGCTTTAGGATTTTGTGATTTAGGCTGATTCTTTTTCATATTGGCAAAGGATAAGTTAGCTACCCTGAAACTTGTCTTCTGTTGCAAAAAAATTCAGAGTCTGCCTGCTTGTGAACAAACCTTGCTGTTTAATGAACTAAAATACCCAGCTCTGTTAGCTCAGAGCCAGCTGCATGGTGCAGCTGCCAGAGGGAGAAAAGAGATCCATATTGTGTGAGTCACATGCAGAAATTGCAGGGTATTTCTCTAGAGTTGCTAGGCCTCCTGGAATTACTATGTGTCATTTTATAGTGCTTTCAGTGCTCTACGGTCCTTATCTAGTTAACACTCACAACAACCCTGTAAGATAGGTTTTTATTGTTCCCATTTTACAGATGAGAGAGAACTGAGGCTGAAAGATAGTGACTTGCCCAAGGCTGTTTAGTGAATTACTGGCTAAGACATAACTCCCAATTTTGAGTAGCCAAAGAGGGACAAGCCCTACTCTCTTGGCTAATAATTTCCACCCTGCAGCAAAAAGCTCCACCCTACCCCCCCACACTTGCCTGCACTCATACATGTGTGTAAGGAGTGGCCAAAGCTCTCCTGTGTAGCATTACACTATCTTCTTCTTGTTCCATCATCTCCTTTTGTGTTCACAAGTGCTCTTACTGGGAGGCAACAAGGCAAGACGTGCTTGAGGCTTGAGAATACTGGTCTTTTTTTCTCTCTCTTCCAAAAGAGGAACAGTCCCTCCTAAGTAGGGACTGCTGAAAGGTATGCTAAGATGGGATTTGAGGGTGAGCCTTGGTTTCCCTGCTCAAAGCCCCAAAACCTCATTCACTAGGCTACACTGGCTCTCAGAGAATATGAATGTGTTCTGGTACCTTTTAGCATACATGTGGCAATTCACCAGCATAGCACTTTCCTCAGTGGATGAAACCTTTTATAGATTGAAAAACAAGAGTATTGATCGGGAACACTAAGCCCACATCAGAGCCAGGATTAAATAAGAACCTCCCTTCTCATTGATCTCAGTTTAATGCCTACAGCATTAAGTCAAAGCTGCTCATGCTGTTAATATTGTTCCCCTTGTGGCTAGAGCTCTAGGCTTTTTGCGCCTCCAAGGTCATCTCTGGTGAAATGCCAGAAATGTTTTATCCTCATTAAAAGAGGAGAAAAAATAGGACCAGGAACCCAACGCTGCAAGCTGAGTAACTAACATGCTGATCAATGTTGTATTTGACTTTCTGAAAAGGACCTACTCCTCCTCATTTGACCTCAAAATTTATGAGGGGAAGCTTCCAGCAACACAACGGCGCTGTCTCATATGAAATTAAAACAGTATATAATCTCTGAGCTTCGATCTTAAAGATGTGCCATTTAGCAAGAAATATTTGCAGTCATGTGCTCCTCTCATGTTGTCTTACTAAAGAAGGAGGTGATGAAGGAGGCTGGTGCTATCAAAAGAAAACTTTACATCCAGTAATTTGGGTCACATTAGAAATAATTTTCTTTTGAACAAATGCCTCTGCTATTTAGCAAAAGGGAAAATGAGTACAGATATTATTGCAGATTTTAGAACCATAGTCATGCCTAACACCAATACTCAAGGATTGTTGTTAAGAATAAATTAGTTAATCAGAAATATATATGTATGTATATTCATAGCACTTGGTTAGTAGGGTCTGTGCATGACTCTATTTGTTCAATTTGCATTAACGACACTTTGATTTCTGAGTTGGTGGAATCAAGAGAAAGGCTGTTATTGATGTCCAATGAATTAAGCCTGTTCTCCACATCTATATGTGCTCTGGGTGCAAAATAACAAAATGTGAGTGCGTCTTACAATTGGGCAAAGAAACATCTTAAAAAGATAGCAGAGGAGGAAGGAAGGAGATGGATTGCTAAGGCTTGGGGGTTTACCACACATTACCAGCTGCCCATTTTAAAAATTAAGCACGTTTGGGCATTACATTTGTAGGTGCAAACATGCCTTTTCCTACTCATTCGCTATCGGAGTAGGGATGGGCCAACGCGGTTCAGAAGTTCAGAGTTGGGCCTGAACTCGGCCTGTTCGGATGACCAAACTGAACTTCTGAACCGAACCTTCGAACGGCTGAACAGTTTGGAAAAGTTCGGATGAGTTCAGGGTCGGGAAAAACATGACTGGAAGTGGGAGGCAGTTGAGGAGCAGACTTCCTGGCACCAGGGGTGGACACCAGGGGTGGTTTCAGGGCCAAAAATACCGATACCAAAAAAAAATTGGTTTCGGTACCGATAGCACTTTTTTGAATGTTTGGCCAAACCAAACTCCGCTGAACCGAACAGCTGAACCTGAACTCGGGTTTCAAACCAAATGACCGAACATCCGAACATCCGAACGGCGTTCTGTTCACCCATCCCTATATCGGAGTGCTTCACCCAGACCCTTGTAGGTGCAAGATAAATATCAGGTACTGACATGTTTCTGTTAATTCTAGAGATGCACATTGTCCTACTATCACTTTTGGGGGCAACAAAGGATGACAGAGATGCATTTTTGTGAAGGGCCAATCTAGTTCCTGTCCATGTCCATGATGTTTCTGGCATGCAGGGTAGTGTGGGGTGTGGCAGGGTGGAAGAAGGGTAATGAAGGGCAGGGTAATGAAGCTTTTCCCACACAGTTTCAGCAGTTTCTATTCTGGGGATGCCAGTTCTCTGCCAGCCTGGAGCTGGCTTCTCTCTTCCACAGCTGGGTTTGTTGCATCAAGGGATATCATGCAAATGGGAGGAGGCTGGTGGGAAGAGACTATCGGGTTTCCACAAACATGCAGTGGCTTAGACATCTGTCCAATCAGCTACATGCCTAGGATGATGACATTGATTTCAACACGGGATGTTTTTGCACATGTTTATTGTTATGTCTGGTACCATCCTTGGTTCTGAAATAGCTGGAATATGTTCCTCATGTCAGCTGAACAAAGAGGAAAGTGGTCTCTGCAACTCGGTCACTGCTATGCTACATTAAGAGCATATTCCTCTGAGAAGACTGCACCAGTGCTAGCACATAGCATGGGTGTGAGTCCCAGTCACTTCAATAGGACTTGTGCTCATACTAAGGCCTAGTTCTACCTACTTGAAGGATAGTGCCCTAAACTTGAGAATGGGACATAGTCTAAGTCCATCTTCAGCCATCTGGCTGGTGTGGTTAAGAAACCATTTTTTCTGTGGCCTACAGTCCACAATGGAGTAATGTGGCCAGCACCACGTCTAACTGCCTTTGACTTCCCTAACTCAGTGGATCACAAAACCAAGCAGGAATTGAACCCACATCCTGATCCTTCAGAGATGTACTCAAGTGTCGTAACCAGTAGGGATGTGCGAACAGAACCGAGTTTGGAAATTTGGTTTGGTTCGGTTTGGTTCAAAAATCGAGTTCAGTTCAAAAGTTCAAAAGTTCGGTTCAGTCAACTGAACTATTTGAGTTTGGTCGAATTCCGAACTTCCAAACTGAGTTCGCGTACATTCAAAACCGGTTTGGTTTTTTTGGCCTTCCGAACTGGTTCAGATTTGACCAAACAGTTCGGTTGAATTTGAGTTCAGTTCAAAAGTTCGGTTTGGTCGACCGAACTATTCAAGTTAGTCCGAACCTCTGAACCACATTCGCACATCCCTATTAACCAGTCAGCCACCAGGACACGGTGCTGGCCAAATGCTTTCAAGGTATAATTCTTTGTAGGTCAACAGTGTGTCCACCCTGTGTATAGTAAGTTAACTGGACCAAGCTGGGAATATTTGGGCCAGCTGGAGCCCAGACTGTGTAAGGAGAAATCAACTCAATGCGGCAGCTCTGAGAGTAAATTATTAGAAATTACATGGGAGCTTAGTCTTCCTGTGGGGTTGGCTTGGCAACAAGAGGCCAAGGCCATAAATCTGTTGAAGAACTGGCTGAGAAAAGAGGGCTACAGCTGAAATTGACAAGGACTCTGCCAGAATGGTAAGTGGTTGGCAACGGATCCAGGAGACTCACCCAAGGACGGGGCTAGAGCATGACTATGGGTGGGAGCCCTAGTCTGACCCTGGTGACAGGCAAAGCAGCTATGGCAGAGCTGGGATGGAGTCATACAATAGAGACTGGGACTAAGCAGCAGCGAGAATTGGCCAGGACTGTTGAACAAATGGGGCCCACAGGACTTGGGACCATGGATAACGCTACTGCAATGGTGGAGAATGCAAGCACCCTGGCTGGCCCTATCATGGCCCAGAGTGCCCAGGAAGTCCAGCTTTCCCCTGTAGCTCATTGAATAGTGGCTCTGAGACAGGGGGAATTGAGACCTTTAAGGCCACTGAGGACAAGGCTTCCAATAACTTGAAGACTGAGTAGAGAAACCCAGATGGGGTGGAGAGGAACGTTGGGTTTAAGGGATTGGGAGTCCAATACTGTGGAGGTACAGACTAAGCTAGAGGGCTGGTAGCTAAAGGCTGCTGAGAGGCATGTCTGGACCAGAGAGACCATTATGGGGGAATATGTGGAGCTGGTTCAGGAACTGAGGGACCAGAACCCAACCTTGACGATAGCCTTGTGGGCCCAAGTTAGATTCACAGACCATGTAAGCCATGAACTGCAAAGATGGCTAGCTCTGGGGAGAAGAGAATCTAGTGCACAGACTGATGTCTGTAGAAATAGAGGGGTCAGAAGGAAATCACACCATTTTTTATCTATCAGCTTGGTCTTTAGCCCTTCGATATTCCATGTAAGGCAATGTATTACCTTGGAAGGTACCAGTCATTGCTTTAGTTCAGTCTCTACTCAAAATAGTTGGGAACACTCCTGGGGGTCCCTGTTGTTCCTTTAATGGCATTTGCCAGGACGGCACCCTATAAGTCACTGTATTCTCCAATAGTGAGGAATCAGAAGCTGAATCCTCCAACAACTCATCTACCGGATAATACAGCCTCCCATCTTCCCCCACATCATTTCCCTCCGACAGACCTGTCCTATCCAGAATGAGCCAGTTCTGGGTCTCCAACTGGGGGTCCTCTGCCTGCAAAAGTTTCCGTTCTGGGTGAATATGACTGCCAGGATGCCTAAAGACAATGTTTCTTGCCAAGGTATTTTCTATCCTAGTGATAAAAATACCCAATCTCTTCAATCTAGCTCTGTAAGATCATATATCTTCTTGTGCACCTCTTGTATTAAACTGCAATTCCCAAAGTAAGCGTCCTCTATCCAAGAGGGGCTTCATATCAGCTATCTCCACCTGAGCTATAGCGAGGCCTATCTGTGCTTGCAAAAATTTGAGAAATAGTTGTAAGTCAAGCCTGCAATGGGGTAAAAATTTAAACTTCCTTTTCTTATTAAAATGAAACATCAAAGCTGGTGTCCATCTCCATCTTGTATCTTGAGGCCAAATTTTTGGCGAAGATAGTTCCTTCCTATACTGCCAACCTGGGATGGGAGGAATATAAGCAGAGAAGCCTAAGGGGTGAAGAGACATGATACGGGTCCCTGGGAGAAGTGTTTGGAAAGGATGGGAGGGCCAGTACCCCACTCCGATTAGAGATGTGATTGAGAAACACCGAGCCCCTGATGCTGTCATTGGATTTCAAACAAGGAAACATTCCTATATTGAGAAAAACTTTCTGTATCAATAGTTTTGAACGTGGATAGTAAGAGTTTTCGTAGCTTTCCATGGAGAAAAGGTTTCCATTAATTATGAAGGTTTTCAATTTCAATTGTGAAAAATATTTGTTTTTCAAAAGTCATTTCTGCAACAAGTGCTTTCTACAGTTTTTGCAAAGCTTCATTAACTTTTTAAAAAGGAGTCCACCATATTGCTGTTCTTATTTTGCTTTATAAGTAGAATTGCCCGTAAATGCTCTCGGTTATGAGATCTGAGATCAAACAAGGTAATTCTCTTTGCTGCTCTCATTTTGATTTGAATAAGTGAGACTGAAAACTCCTCTAGCTTGCTAGACATTTCTTAAAGAACACACCATCATCTCAAGATTTCCTACTAATGCAGATAAATCATAGCAAAACTGCTGAGAGTGGGGGAGGGAGGGGATTTGTAGCCCAAACTGTGAGAGGCGTATTATGGTTGGTCCTGTAGTAGGTAGATTCCATGTCAAGTCCACCTACATGCTTCATGCATGTTTACACAAAGCTGTCTTTTCTGCAGATTGTAAAGAAATACCCATTGCAAACTGCCGCTTAAAATGATTAGTCAGGTTTAAATCTATGGAGAAATTCAGACATTCCACTTTGCTAAATGATCTCATCCAAGTGTTTTCACATGTGTTAGATTACTTGCAGCAAATCATAGATAATGGGGACAATCCAGCGGCCTGCTTACACTGACCCTGACGCCCAGTGCACTGCCAGAACGTGTGTGCTCAGATGCGCACATGATGCCCCGCACACAGCACAGCCACACGGGGGAAAAGTGCAACCCCGGTCTATGCGACCCGCATCATGTGGCTGTGTTGCACATGGGGCACCACATGTGTATCTGAGCACATGAAATTCTGTTTGCATATCCATTGATGTGGGTATTTGGTTGGGTTATTTTGGTAAGAGCGAATCGCTCCAAAATGGGTAAAACCAGATGTTCAGCTAGTAGGACTGTTCCTCAGGCCACCCCAGTGTGGAAAATCATAGATGACACAGTCTGGGTCCTATTAGGGCATCACACTGATGTGCCTACAGCCAGGGAGCCATCCCACTGCCCACATGGACTGGTTAGAACCAGGAGCACAACAAACTGTGCTGGTATAGTCATGGTGGCTGGCCAGGGCTGCCCCCTGCCCAGGGTGGTTATGGCACACCGCAACAGATGTGTGAGCCCGCTGTGGTCCACATGGATGGTCCTTAGCCTGGCACCTTGGAGATTTGCTGAGGTCACAGCCTGGGCTAGCTGCCAACACTCCCTGGAGCAATCCTGAGCTAATATCTGGTGGCACGTGTTTACAAAGTGCTGCCGGGTCCCAGGCCACAATGGGCCACAGCAAACCAAAATCAAGCCTGTTTTTACCCAATGAAGAATTGAAAATAACCAAAATGGATGTTCATTATGGGAAACCGAGTAGCAGATGGTATCTGTAGCATATTCGAAGCAGGATAAATCATTGGATACGATATTTACTGCCGATATTCATTTCAGATCTAGTGGCTGTGCCCTCGGTTGAAGAAGGCTGGGACTAAATGTAATTCTCTTCCTGTTAATATTTTTTCTAATAGGTTGAAATCCAAGAGAGGGGGCTTGAATAGCAGCTTTGGAAAGTACCCTTTTCACAGACTAATTCACCTGTTTGTTGATGTTCCCTTTTGTCAATCGTTTTTTTTTTTTAAAGGATGTTTCTTTAATGGTAAACAAAGTATGAGTAAATTAAAACATGTTTCACTGTGTGTTCTTCACTCTCTTTGCTTGATGATGCCATGCTTTCTGCAAGCGCTGACCTGAAGGCGAAGTCATTAGCTCTCTGTACTGCTATGCAGTGAATCTTGATCTAGGCACATCCTTAGGATGTTTCTTCTGATAGCTGTGGATGTGAAAACCTGGAGTGATGCTCATAATGCGGCTCAACGGGGAAGAGTACAGCAAGGGCTGGAATTATGGAGCTGCAGCTGACATTGGAGGAATACTGGTCACAGTGGTTTCTGCTAGCCCATCTGACTGCAGGTAATGCAGAGTGGTCATGTTTGTGATGGGAAGCAAGAACAGACAAGAATATTCTGGGAATAAAATAAAATATAAGAAAGGCATGAGCTGAGGGTAAGAACAAACTGAAAAAGCTCTCACTTCAAGTTTTTTCTGTTGTTGTTTCTGCAGCTTATTCAAGAAAAAAACAAGTGGATTGTACTGTTGATAAAACTGATAACAGTCCTCAAGAACACTTGTTAAATGGGAGATCCCCTTTTGTACGGCATAATGGAGCTTGCCTTTTTAGAAATGTTGATGATTTTCTCCCCAGTGTATATTGGAACATTCTTGTTCTTCTGTAGAGAGTTTTGATGATCTCTCTGACACTCTTTCCTTCTAATAGCATATTTTGTTATAATGAATCTCGGAAGCATTGTACTGTATGTTAATGAACCCTTTTCATATAAAAGCCAGTGTTTTGCTTCCTTCGTATTATCTCTTTCACGAGCAAATTCAGCAATACTTTTTATATAATCCTGAATTAAGTAATCTAAGCTATCTCTTAATCAACAATCATCAAACTTGCAAGGATTAAGAGAAACCTGATTTCACTAAACATAAGACAATGAACTGGAAGAAACCGAATCATACCCTGTCAAGTATGTTTCCTGTCAAGTACATTCGTTCACCGTATGATTTTGCTGGATGGCTCAAAGAGACAAGGGTGACATGGACACAGATTATTTTTGCCTTTAGCTTTTCAGTTCTCTACATTCTCCACTGACGTATTGTTTTCCCCCAAAGTATGGATCAGATCCAGGGATCATAGTCCAGAATAAATGTTGAGTGGAACATAATTTTTTTAAAAAAAACCTGGATAAAAGTGTTGATTTTGTAAAGAGAACATTTTCTTAAGGCCACTAGTTATGAAAACAAACAAACAAAGAAACAAACAAAGAAAACCAAACTCACATAAACACAAAAAAGCACACCTGAGACATAAATCCTCCACACACACCCCACACACCCACCCCAGTTATTAGAATGGGATAAGTGGCACTTATTTAAATTGAGTCTGAAACAGATGAGTATGAGTTAAAAAAAAGCCATTTCTTTCTATTTGGGGTGAATATGAATTTACTGCAATTGCTTTTTATTAATATTGTTTTATAAATATTGTTGTATAAATATCAAATATATTTTGTTTCTCTCACTAATATGTGTCACATGTTTTCTTCTGCTCACACATTGAATGCAAGAGCATGTATTTATTCATACGTAGAAGTCCAGCATAAGTCGAATCTATGTAGTATGTTTAGTCTGATGATGGCCTATTCTATATGGGTGAAATGCACCCAGCATGATTGCATTCTCAGCTCCAAAAAAGGCCTCATGCAGCCCTAAAAACGTTTCATGAAATTTATAATAAAAGAAACTAATGGGATGCATACCTTACAAATCTAGCAATATTGTTTTATCTTCTGCTAACCTGCCTCTGTAGTGTATATCTGATCATGTATCTCTCCTGGTGTCATGCAGCATTTCTCCCGAAAGGAAAGAATGTGGCCGCAGTCGATAGATAACACCCTGCTATCTTGTGACTGCCATTGCTGCCTAAGGCTACTGAGAGTGCTCACTGACAAAACAATACTTTTGTCCATTGATTAGGGGTGTGGAAGAGGCATCCTTTTCAATTTTTTAATTATTTTTTTTTTGTTATTAGTGTTTTTCATTTTTCATTGTTCTCTAGAGATAATTTTGTTATTGGATTTGATCTCATGTCCTGTAGCTACTACATGCACTCGTGTGCACCTGTGTAGGTTCACGGTTTGTGCATGGCACAATGTGTAGGGATGTGTGAACCCCCAGGGTTTTGGGGTTCAACCCGTTAGGGGTTCGGCCGAACACAAAACCGTTCGATTTGGCCCATTTGGGCAGAACCCGTTCGGGGGGGGCTGAACCTGTTTGGGCGGGGGTGGTGATTTCCCCTCCTAAACCCCCCCCCCCCGCCCAGCCTGGGAATCACCCCATGGATCACCCTGCCTGGTGATGCCGGGCCTCTGGCCCTGGATCCAGCAGCTCTGGCGACAGCGGTAGTGGCGGTGCTCCAGAGCACTTCAGGCTGCTACTAGACCTTCCGGGTCAAACTGGAGCTCCGCCGCCAGACCCGTTGTTGCTGTTGCCGCTGCTACCGGACCCCGACCTACCTGGTGATGCCGGAGCCCTGGCCATGGGTCCAGCGGCAGAGGTGGCAGGTCCAGCAGCGGTGGCAGGTCTGGCAGCGGTGGTGCTCCGGAGAGCTTCAGGCTGTTAGGATTTAGGGAATTAGCTCTTTTTGGATCGGGGGACCCACACACCCTGGTTTGCACATATGAGAGATTCACATAGAAGGGATCTTAAATCATAGTTACAGATTTATTTAGTTGTTCACACATTTATAAAACCCAGTTTGTAATGATCCAGCAGCAGTTACCTAGCTATAAAATATCCCACACCCAAAGTCAGTCTTACATGTCTTGAAAGCTCAAAACGGTGGATGTCATCTGTCAGGAGCAGGAGATAGGGTTGTAGGACCCCCTATGGAGGGGTCCCGGAAAGGGTCAACAGCCCACGAACACCAAGTTAGATGCCAAGCGCTGAGACAACGTTCTGGTCTCTGCTTCAGTCTTTTATAGTGTTTTGGGGAGAAGATGTTCTTCAGTATGCATATTCCAGGGTGCTTGATTGTGCAATGTGCTTGCTGGTATTCATCTTACAGAGTCTGGCTGTCATCTCCCTTTCCCATCCATCTGGAGCCTGGGTGCTAATGGTCACATTCCCAGTTTGTTTGTTAGTCAGGGTGGGCACTTGATAACAGGACATCTTTTTCCCTCCCTTCAGGCAGGGAGTAGATATGCCTTTATCATCTGTGCTGGTGCAAAAAGGGTGATGGCCGCTTGAATGGCTTCTGCTTGTCAGTTGGCAACTCCCTGAGCAGAAACATCTCCTCCTTCCCCTCCAGGCGTGAAGGAGATATTCTTCAGGGGTGTTCAAGCACCCTCTCATCAAGCCCCTTTGTTTTAGTCTTTGTCAGTGCTTTGTTCCAGGCTGGGTGCGGTTGGTCAGCAATATGATGTAAATCACTGGTCTTGCAAGACATGATGATGTGGTTGGGAGTTTGTGAAAGTCATGTGAGATTATTTCCCACACAGCCTACCTGGCTATTTCTAGAGATCCTGCCTACTGGATCAGTACAGAGAATTCAGAGCTTTGGTACAATAGTTATATGCATTTTCAAATATGGTCATTGGTTCCAGTATATTAATTCTCATAGTATATTGCATACAATCAAATCGCAACAAGGCTGCTACTAGGCCTTCCGGTTTGACCCGGAAGGCCTAGTAGTGGCCCGAAGCACTCCGGAGCACCACTGCTGCTGGACCTGCCACCTCTGCCGGACCTGCCACTGCTGCCGCTGTACCACTAGGTAGGGTGATTCCTGAGGTGGGGGGGGTTGAAAAAAATCCCAGGCTGGGCGGGGGGGAGGTGCTCCCCGGGACCCCTTCCACGCATGCAGTCTGGAGGGGGAGGGAAAACCGGGTTCCTCCCTGCCCTCCACCCCCTCCCAAACACATTCAGAACCCAAACTTTGTTCGGTCATTTTAGGTGGGGGTCAGTTTGGATTCGGGGAGTCCGCGAATGGGCCGAACACCCTGAGTTTGGACCCAACCCTGAACTTCCAAACCGCGTTCGCACATCACTAACAATGTGCCCACAATGGAGATGCACATGGTTTCCATGTGGGAGTGCATACAGGATCAACGAGGCATGGGATCAGCCCCACCATTTAAAATTTTTGTTTTCCATTGTTTACAATGGGTAATGGATTTCCAGCTGTAACTTCTTAATTTATTATGTGATATGCATGAAATGTGGAAAAATTATACCTGTTAGACAAGGGATCACCCTACTAAAATTCATAAAGATTGGATAAAGGGTCATGATTTTATAAGCAATTTAATTTCATGGTTTGTGCACACATTTCCAGCTATAACATCTTTGTTTGCTATCTAATTTTGGTGGAATTTGAACTCATTGTACTCCATCTGCAAGGGATCATTCCTGCCAAACTTCAGAAAGATTGAATAAAGGATACCAATTTTATAAGCAATATCAGTTCCGTGGTTTTAACAGAAGTTGTAAACTTCTCAGGGGCAGCTGGTGGCTTTTTAGTTTGGAGGGGCAGTAAGGCTGTCCGGCCCACCGGCGGCAAAGCTGCCGGCGGGCAGAGCCAGGGCAACGGTGGGTGGAGCCAGGGCAACAGTGGGCAGAGCCAGGGCAACGGTAGGCAGAGCCAGGGCAACGGTAAGCAGAGCCAGGGCACAACCCAGCAAGAAGGAGTTCCCAGGGTGAACATCAGAAGTTGGAAAAAAATTCAGTAGCCTAAAATGCACTTCAAGCTTAAAATGAATAACGTATAAACCCCAAGCACAGGGAAACAGTGGTGAAACAGTGGCACAACCCAGCAGCACATCAAGCTTAAAATGAATAACGCATAAACCCCAAGCACAGGAAAACACTGGCACAACCCAGCAGCAAGGAGTTCCCA
>QEPC01007559.1:11621393-11672095 GCA_003113815.1 Sphenodon punctatus | reverse complement strand
GCCCTGGCGAGATCTTCCATTGCGCCCATTGAGCGCAATGGAAGGCTGTAGCCCCTCCCTCCACAGCACGTTCCATACGTGCTGTGGACGGAGGAGTTCAGCCACCCAAATCGCGTTTTCCATAGGAAAACGCTTTGGGCGGCTGATTTTTGAACCTTCTGGGACCCACTCCTCTGGAGTGGATCCCAGAAGAGAAGTCAAGCCGCAGCAGCCTCTGCCTTGCCTTTGCAATCAGAGTGGAGGCTGCTGCAGCGCCGCTGTGGTCAGTTTCAGTGAAACTGACATGAAATTGACCACAGCGCTGCAGCAGCCTCCGCTCTGAAGCAAAGGCAAGACAGAGGCTGCTGCGGGCAGTGGGGAAGCGGCGGGGAGGTTTTATTGTTTTTTACACTATGAGCGGCGGCGCGGCACCTGGTGGGGCGCTTGGGGGGTCAGCGCCCCGAACGCCCTGAAAGGTGAGCTGCGCCTGAAACTTCCTTAAATCACTTGCAATTTTTGCCTCTGTTTATACTTTACAGGTTTTACTAGATGCAGAGATCTGCTTTTTGGAGCATTTGTAGAGAGAGTGAAGAATACAGGAAAAGGTGGGCAGAGCAGAAGAGGACCAAGTGCTAGAGGCACTGACAGTCATTGGCACCCCAAAGTCTCTTGGGGCATTGATTGATTGATTGATTGATTGATTGATTGCCCTTCCCGCCAAAGGTGGCTCAGGCTGGCTTACAATATTAAATACAAAATATACATATAAAACATAAAACATAAATAGACAAACACAAAACACCCCTGTAACAGAGTGAAGCCTGAGAGGGCTGCTAGTCCTTTAAGAAAGCCTGAAAGTGGTCAACAAGCCACTAACTACTGGTAAAAGGCTAATGGAACTCACCTAGTTGCTGAATAACAGGAAGAGGAAGTAGCTGGGCGTGGCTACCCAGCTACATACATAAGGGAGATGAGGCAGCTAAGCCTCAGTCTGCCTGGAGACTCAGAGAAGGAAAGACCTCTGTTGTGGTTGCCTGGGGTTCCTGAGGGAGAAGCTGCCTGAAAGTGGAGGCACGCCCATCGCTGCTCCTGATGGACAGGAGGCTTGGAAGCTGCCCCAAAAGAAATTAAAGAATGTTTGTTGTTCACCAGTCAGTGGATTGAGACTTGACTCGGCTGGGGCTAGATAACTTAGGGGTTGCATAATTTAATAAACTGCATTTGAGCTAATTTCCATTCCATTTGATTACTTTGGGCCCCGATCCTGACAACACTCACTGCCAAGCTGTCACAATCCCCCAACTCACACCATCCCCCCAACTCACACCATCCCCCCAACCCCTCTTCACACCTACCTTCTGTCTGAAGCCTAGGTTTTGTCTCAGAATCCAGTGAAATTTCACCAGACATTCTATTGTAGTGAGGCTAGGTTGGTACCTACCTACAAGACCGTCATTCAGAGCTACTGCAGGAAGCGATGAGGATTGCCCTTTCTTGGTGTTACACAGAAAGAAGGCAATTAGAGCTCATTTGCTAGTTACAAGTCAGTGTGTGTCTCATTAAACAGGACTCTAAGAGCTTGCTCAAAGTCCTTACTAACCACTTAGCATGCCCCCTGCCAGGTCAGCCCACTTAATAGTCTGTTTTCTACTGACTACACAAAGGAACTACTGAACTGTATGTGTTCAGCATGGTCATCCACACTCATCTCCTTTTTCCCTAGATGATTCAAATGCTTTTGAAAGGCTAGAGTGAGCAACCCCTTGGCCTTACTTACATATTTTGGATTTTTGGAATGATTTTATCAGCTGTCACTTATATAAGACACTCCTGACCTTGGTGATCCCTGGTAAACTGCAGCTTCATTGTACACCTGCTGAAATCCATGGGAGGTTCGCAATTAACTGGGTTTAAACAAATGTGACATTAGCCACAGACAAGTTTTTTGTGTGTGGTCACAGCGTCTGAGGTCACAGATGTTTGAGTAGCAAGGCAAGAGAGAAAAAGTAGTAAAGTGATATCTTTTATTGGACCAATTCCAGTTGGTGGAGGTATGCAAGCTTTCGGACCTCACAGGGTCCTTCATCAGCGGACCTCACATGAGTGGTGGTGGTGGGGGACATCCGTGTAAAAACAGCCTTTAAGTGTACAATCACCTCTTACCATTTTCAAGTGGTAAAGCCCATGGAAAAGCAACAGAAAGCACCAAGGGGTAGCTCACAATGGATTTACTTGTGTGTTAACACTTCTACCATGATCTGTGGAAGAGGTGCCCAGTAAGTAGATTGGATAGATCTATATCTATATGTATAATATGAATATTCTGTTATATAGGAGCTTTATATATGAATGTGTATGGGTGTATATATATGCATGGAAAGATCCACTGCAAAGTTGAAGGGAGCAAATGAGGGGTTGAATCTCAGCAAACAAAATGGGTATTGAACGGTATTCAACTAATCTTTGTTTGATATTTTTGTCATTTTATTTTTCGTTGGTCCTTTTGTTTCAGTTGTTCATTTTGGTTAGTTTGTCCAGCTCCAGTGTTTACCCCACCCATTCTCACTGCTACTGGCAGAAATAAGAGAAAACTGGAAACAAACAAAAAGGAATGAAATAACTGAAATTGAAAAAACTCGGTTGCTCAAAGTTCATGACAAATGTCATTCGGGTCGACTATCCAAAATTGTGAGAAAAGACTTGTGAACATTTATTCTGCTACCTGTTTCAGCTCTAGTTGTTTCTGTCCCACTCCTCCACCTCCCTGTTCATGCCCCCAGTTGCTAAGGCTGTTTGTTTAGAAAGAAACTCCCTAAGGACAGGAAATAGAATTTAATTTCCTCTGTTTTTCGTCCAGCCCCAGGAACCCCACAGGCCCTTAGAGTGGGATTATCATTTATTCATTTGCCAAGGGATCCTTGGCAAGGGATCCTTAATAGGTTCTGTGCTAAACTGGGCCACAGATTTTGATAGCAAATACCACAATGTGTCTCCCTAGCAACTGGAGGCAACTTCTTGAAAGAAAAATAAAATAAAAGAGCACTAAAGAAAAACACTTTGAAAGGGACTACAAATCATTTTATAGAGACATTCTGGGTGAAGGGATGGCAATAACAGCTAGCCATAAATAGCCCTTTTAATCTTTGCTGTAAAGCCCTTTTTACATGAGACAGTACCACGCACACCCATGCAGCGGATCTGCGAGGGCATGAGTGGTACCGCCTTGTGTAAAGCCCACACCAGTGAGTGTGGGTGCATGCACACTCCCATGAAACATGCATCCCCACTCAACCCTCACGCTTCCCCACATATGGATCAACAACCGGGGAAAAACTGACATTGTTCCATGCGTGGGGATACGTGGGGGGTGCACCCAGGTGCACTGGCACTCATGCACTGTCTGCGCTGCAGCATGCATCCCCACCCCCACGCAGTCACAGCCCTTGCAAAAAAGGGTCTATGTGCTGTATGAAGGGGATGAAGTACAGTGGGAGAAAGGGGGGCAAAGAAAAGGAGAGTGGCTGATCCAAGCTTTACATACACAGCAAGGCAGCCAATGAGCAGGTCTGTCTTTCAGCCCTGGAACTTTCCTGCTGGATCATTCTGTCCACTCACTCAATGTTTCTGCAAAAGAAGTGAGTTGAAAACTCAGCTGCTGCACCTACAGGGTTGCCCCGTGGTCTAGCAGCTTAGAACTTAAAGCATTTTGGTGAACCTCCAGTTTACGGATCAATTCTGGCCAGAGACTGTTTTTTACTTGGTTCCTTTCTAGTTCCCAAATTCTGTCTGTCCATATTCACAAGCATTTGTAGGCCTGAAATGACAAATTGCAGCGAATGCTGTTTCCATTGGAAACTCATCCATTTGCGAAATGAGGAAACTTACTGGCTTTTTTGTTGTTTTTCTCTGGTTGAATGCAACACGGACTGAGATGCTACCAACTATTCTTATCAGCTTATGCTTTATATACCAGCTAAGCAATGCAAGAGCTGGAAATGGATGAAGAAGGCAGTCCTCAAAAGTCCCGGAAAGTGATGGAAATGACAGAAAATTGCCAATGCCAATCTTGCCATGGAGAAAGCACGGAATCGCTGAACAGTGGGGAAATATAGACAAATGCTTACAAGTGCTCCCGAAAGGTAGGTATTTCCTGACGGGAAGGGAATGCTTGCTCTCTTAGGGGTGGGACACCGGGGAGAATACCGGATACTGGAATTACTGGTATCGGATCTCATCGGTACTGGATTTACCGGTATAGGCATACCAGATCTTTAACATTGGGTGTTTTACCGGTTCCTTTACATTGCGGCCCTTTATCTTAATGGCCGCAATGTAAAAAAAAGGTAAAGCGCCCAATGTTAAAGATCTGGTATGCCAGTACAGGTAAATATCGGATTAATCCGATACACTCAAATACTGGCAATATCAGTTCTCTGGAGAACTGGAATTCCCACCCCTACTCTCATCTCAGTACTAATTGAAAGAGTGAGAGCAGGAGAAAGGTTATGAGAGCATATGCTTTGAGAATACATCAGAAATAGAGCCACAGCATAGATCCATGATCTGGACCCTCCCCTTCCTTCCTTCACAGAAGCACTGGCCCCATATCGCTAGAGCTGTGGGAGGAGGAAATCAGTGGGAAACATGCCCCCTCCTAATAATTACTCCCATGAGTACACATTGCATTCAATAAATAATTGAGCCCCATTTCTCACTGTCATACAGGTGGGCAAATCACCAACAGTTTTGAAATTGCTATCAGTGAATATGAAAATGCTAAGATTTCATAGAATCTATGGAATTATTTACTTCAGTCATATCCATTACCTGTAGGCACTGACGGTAAAGGAACTGACATTTGGTGATCTCGCTGATAATCATGTAGGTCAGAGAGGCACAAAGGGGGCTGCCCCCAACGATTTGAAAAAGTCAATACGTCGTCTCTTGTCAATATTTATGACAATCTCTTTGTTGAGGAACTGTGTAGCAATGTGTGATACAGAAAGGAATTTGCTGTATTAACCAGGTCTTTGTTTACATGACTTTCTAGACTTTCTTAAAGATCCTGGGATTCAGCTTGGAGAAGAGATGACTGAGAAGAGATGTGATAGAAAACTACAAAATCATGAGTGGCATGGAAAAAAATAAATAGGACCTGTTATTAATATTTGCCCTTTAAAATAGTACTATAACTAGGGGACACTCTGTGGAACTAACTGATAGCATATTTAAAATAAACACACTGATTGCACAATTAACTTGTGGAATTTGTTGGCAGAGGATGTGTTGTGAAGGCCAGTACCATAGGTGGGTTTAAACAAGGATTGTATAAGTCAGGGATGGGGAACCTTTTCTTTCCCAGGGGCCATTTTTAAAATTAGTACAAGTTCTGTGCAGGGATGTGTGAACAGAACAGAGTTTGAAAATTCGGTTCGGTTCGATTTGGTTTGAAAATCGAGTTCGGTTTGAAAGTTCAGTTTGGTCGACCGAACTATTCGAGTTCGGTCAAATTCCAAACTTCCGAACCGAGTTCTTACATTCAAAATTGGGTTTTTAGGCCTCCCAAACTGGTTTGGATTCAACCGAACAGTTCGGTTGAATTCGAGTTCGGTTCGAAAGTTCGGTTTGGTTGACTGAACTATTCGAGTTCGGGCTGAACCGCGTTCGCACATCCCTAGTTCTGTGAACTATATAGAAGTTGGGGGTGGGGGTGTTTAAGAGGTGCACTCAGGAAAAGGAAGATCCAGATCATGGATATGTGCCATAATCTGTCCCCTATCCATGTGTGCATGCCATCATCTCTGGTTCCTTATCCTAAGCTTACTTTCAGTGCTTGGGGACAGAAGTCAGATCCAGACACTGGAAAGAGGCCAAATAAAAACAAGCCATGGGCCACATTTGACCCCCTGGGCCTGAGGTTCCCCACCTCCAGTATAAGTTCTTGGAGGATGGGTCCATAAATGGTTATTAGTCAAGTAGGTTGTGGACACAACCTCTGACTGTCTGGAGCTAGGAGTGAACATCAGGGAATGAATCACTCTATCATGACCTGTTGGGTACGTCTCCAAAGTGACCAAGGGTGGCCACTGTTAGAGACAGGATGCTGAGCTTGATAGCTCATTGGTCTGACCCAGTATGGCACTTCTTATGTTGTAAAAGCAGCTTCCCATCATTTCTTAAGCAAATGATATCACAACACAATATTTAGCAAATGTTAAATGCTATATTGTAAAAGCATCTTTTAGCTACAGTAGGAGTCTGCTGGCATGATTTTATCCATTATAACATAACTGCATTTTATTACCAGGATTGGCCTGAGGTAGACTTTAAATATACTTCTGGCATGTAGGCTTTAAATATACTTCTGGTAAGGGTTAGGATTGCCTTGTGTTGTTCCACAGCAATTCTTCTTATTGACTCAAGAAGTTAGATACAGCTAGCAGAAACCTTAGCCAGAAAAACAATAGATCTGAGGGCAGCAGTGCTACATAAGAAGTGCCATACTAGGTCAAACCAATGGTTCATTTATCCCAGCACCCTGTTTCCAAAAGCAATCAACCTTGGTTGCTCCAGAGAAGCGCAAAATGAGTCATAATGGAGCAACCCATTTCCTGCCATTCTCTCCCTAGCCCCTGACAGAGGTCTCATTTACAGACTAACATGACTACTACTAGCCATTTATGGACCTATCCTCTAAGAATTTATCCTCTAAGAAATCCTCTAAGAATTTATTATTCTAATTATTATAAGATTTGCTGACCTTTTGCAACAGTTGATACTGTTGGATCCCTATGGAACCTGCTGAATTTTCCAACTTTGCTATTAGAGCAGGGAGAAGGGAAGAGAATCCAACCATGCAAGTAGGCCAGCCCTTTCAGTCTATGGACAGACACAACCTAGGCACTTGAAAGAAGTTAGTTACAGAGACGCCATAGCCAGGATATCAAAATATTGCACTGTGACTTCAAAGCTTAGTTTCTATCATTGAGGATTCTTATCCCATTTTTTAATCTTTGTGATGAAACCTCAAGCCAACATTGGGAGCAACATACTGAAGCAAGCATAGGCAACTGCATAATGTATGACATAACAACCCATCAGCTTTATGAAGAGGTCAATTTACATGAGAGCCAAGTCACTTGACAGGCTTATGCAATAAATCAACAGCAACAACAAATGTCTCCCGGCTGCATCTCAAGAACTATCCCAAAATAACACAATTAGTGCTACCAAGCACAGAACCTAAATTCTGCCCCTCCAGTCAGCTCCTGGTCTGGGTAGGAAAATACACGAGAGAGAAGTGCTTAAATTCACTTCAAGCAATGGGCTCTGGCAGTTAATAAAAATGGCTGGAGCATGTGTGATGTGAATGCATATCGAGGAGAAAAAAAGTGTGTAGGCAAGAACATGTAGCCAGTCACTAGAGACGAAGATGTTAGAAATAAAATGGCAATTTGAAAGGGCATGTCTACCTACTACTGAAGCTACGACTAAAGATTTGTCAGAAAGCCATTAAAGGCTAAGTCCTAAATCAGTACAGTGATCCCACACTATAGAGTGTGAATGTCTAACAAAATATTTGTCTAGGGACTACATGCATACTTGTCTCTGACTGCACATAAGCTTAGGGAAGGGACATGTTCATTGCCTAGGAGAAATGTCTTACTAATTCCCTTTTAGCTGATGATTAACTGTATATTTTCTTGTACTGGTCACAAAAGCTGGATCCAGGCAAGCGCAGACTGGACAACCACATGAGGCCCTATATGTTGACAGAGGACCCCAATTGAATCCGTATCTGCAATTTACATATTTAAGTACGGATCCATATTTAAACCAATTAAAAATAAAAAATATTTTTAAAATTACTGTGCATGCACAAAATAGCCACCACACCATTCTGTGCACCATTCTGTCTATGTTGCTGCCATATTGGAAAAGGGAAGCCATGTTGTGCATGTGAAAAATTGCCACTGTACATGTGCAGACTGGCTGCCCTTTTCCAAAATGGCAGCAATGCTACCACATGTGAAGAAACATCAGGAAACCTTTTTGTATATGCACAGCAATGTTTTTTTATTTTAGAACTGAACCAAAAGAGACTTGTCACACTGTTTCAGTTGGTATGGATTAATCCTAGGGCTGTACCGAATAGTACTTCTGAGTACTCGGGCCAAATATTGATGTTCCAAATAGACGTGCCCAGTACTTCAGCCCTGTTTCTGAAGTTTGGGAATTTGAATTTGGAATTCCAGTCTTTGGAAAACTTCAGAAACTTCAGAAGTTTGTTGCAAAGTTCTTGCACCCACAACCAAAGCATTACCCAGAAAAGCGGGCTAGCAAGAGTAGGACAATCGTTCCAGAAGAAAAAACCCCTAAAGTGCAACTGCATGCAGAAATAATTAAAACAACAACAGTAGTGTTCCCATAGAATGGCCAACCATGTGCACCCACTTTATCATTATACCAACCAAGCAGTGCTCAAAAATGCAGGCTAGCAAGGGACATTCGCTCAAGAAGAATACAACAACCCCCGCAAAACAATCTGCAACTGCATGGAGAAATAAATCCCATCAAAAAAAGGCAGCAAGCACAGGCCCCAGAAGCAGTCACAAAATTAAGAAACCAGACATTCAACACCCTCCCCCCCCCTCCCCCAGGGGCACCCTCTTCCTTGGCATGACATTGTGGCAATGGTAACTTGAACCAACCAAGCAAACTTGGTAAGTGAAGCCAGGCAGAGAGATCCCAGTCTGACTCTGGCCTCATGGTGCCAAGCAGCTGGCAGAACAGTAGAAATTACACTTTACAGTGATTCAATTAGGCTCTGTTGTGTGCCATGCCACAGCCTAGACAACACACACAACCTTGCAAAGCAGTCGGCAACTGCATGGAGAAATAAATCCCACCAAAAAAAGCCAGCAAGCACAGGCCCCAACAGCAATCACAAAATTAAGAAACCAGACATTCACACCCCTCCCCCTCCAAGGGCACCCTCTTCCTTGGCATGGCATTGTGGCAATGGTAACTTGTACAGACCAAGCAAACTTGGGAAGTGAGCCAAGCAGAGAGATCCATCCCCACAGTGCCAAGTGCCAACCATGAAGCAGGCAGCAATGTGACACCCATTTAAAAAAAAACTGCATTGGGTAATGTAACCCCCACCCCCCAGCATTGGCCCTATGGATAGAACAGGACAAACCATGCCAGACCAGGCAGTCCTCTCCCCTCCTCCAGCTGATTACGTACAGATCTAGCAACACTGTAGCATGCAGCGCAGTCAAATTCAGAATGGACAAAATGACTGCAGCACAGACACTTTTATTTTGCTCTGCCAGCCAATTCAAAAGCTGACCATCTGACTTGGCCAGCCAATCAAAACTTGTCATCTGGTTTACCACCACTCAGTTGTCCCCTCCCATACCTCTCTCCTACCAAATATGGAACTAAGTTTCATTTCCAGAAGAAGCTCAACTGTCCACCAGCCCCCCACATGTGCAGAGGTTTCTGAAGTTCCTGAAGTTTTCCGAATAACGGCTTTGGCCCTCAGAACTTTGGAATTCCTCCTTTCTGGAAAAAACCAAATACCTTAATACTTGGCAAATTCCAAAGTTTTCAGAAGACTTTATTTCAGCCCTAATTAATCTGTAATGGTCCATTTTGTGTAGTTACGGATTTAATCCAAATCTCAATTCCCGCCCCTAGTCTACAGTGTTTCAATCATAGGGAGACCTGACCTATGGAGGGTCCATATTCAGTGAGAATTGAATATGGTATTTTAGGCAAGGAGCCCCTAACACACAAGGCCTAGGAATAAACTAGGAAACAACATTTGCATAACATACTGGGTGTCTCTGCCCCGTATGGAGGTATTAAGTTTAACTGAACACTGAAAATTATTTATGGTGATATTTTCCTTTTTCTAATGGGTGATTCAGGCTGGTTACAAATCTAAATACATATAAATAAATAACATACATGGGCATAGATGTTGTAAGGGCCGTTGGTGAGGAATTGGACTTAGTGAGCTGGGGCTTAGTGAGGGGGCTGAGTTGAGCCAGACCCTGGACTTGGGGTGGGAGTTCCTCTGCAAGCAGCCTGAGTGATTGAACACTGCTAGGAAATTTTCAGAGTGGGTGGGGGCGGGAATGGAACCAGCACTCTTCCCCCATCCACTCTGACAATTTTCTAGAGACACTCAGGTCACTCATAAAGGGTCCCACCAAGAAAGAAGTTTTCAGAATGGGCAGGGGTGGAGTGTTGGCCTTGCTGACTCTTAAAACTTCCTTCCTGGCAGGGTTGCTGCCACCCTGGGGGAGCTTTATTGGGAGCTATGGTGGTGGCACAACCTTGGCAGGGAGGCCGAGGGTGGCTGGCCTGCTTGGAATGGCCACCACCAAGGAAGACCTCTCCCTCTTGTCCTTGTGTAGGGAGGGGTATAATCAGAACCTGCCACAGGCTAGTTATGCCACTGGCACCTTGTCTCACCCTGTTATTAACAGCTGTGTTGAAGAAGCCATGAAAGTGGGTGGAAGGAGAAGGAAACAGAGCAGCATTTTCTGTGCAATAGAGTTCTCTATGTGTATTTCTTTTCCTGGTGATTTCAATAGTATGGAAAGCGCTAGTGTTATTTTCCAGTCTTTTGCATGCCATGTAGCTAGATTCCAAGAAAGATGTGCAGCGATACAACTGTGGTTTGCTCAGCGTGCCCATAGGACTAGAATCCATGATCCTGATGCCTTTTGATATGTTAATGAAATGCAAAACCACTACAGTATTACTTGAGGTGTAAATAAGATGCTGTGTCAGTTTCACTGCAAATTAAAAAAAGAAACCAAGGGAGAGATTCATACTCATGCTCTAGTTGGGTAAATTACTGCCTGCAAGTGCAATGCTACTCTCTGTGCTGCATCGACTTTTGTACAGCACTTTCCTTTGCCCGTTTCACTTTGCTCACATTCACTCATCAAGTTCTAATCAAAATTTGCTGATGCAAAATCTCTTCCTCTCCATCCCCAGTACCCAAAGTTTTTATATTTATATTTATTTATTTATTTTATTTAAATTTATATCCCGCCCCCTCCCATCAACAGCCAATACCCAAGGTATTGGCAGTTGTCCTTGGGCTTGGATTAGAGGCTGCTTCCCGATGTTCTTCGCTTTAAAAGCCGTCTCATAGAGGCAGCCCAGAAAGAATTGCTCTTTTCAGCTTGCCCAAGGGAGACATGAAGTTCTAGTCTCTGAAGCAAATGACTGCCGTAACAAAGGCAGCTATGTCTGTAGAAGGATTTTATGGAACCTCAACAAATGCAGAGGGGAAGATACTACCCCAGCTCACTGTGCAATGAACTTGGCCAGCAGATTAGGAATTGTTGATTCTGCTTATCATTTGTTGAACCAATTTATTCATTGATAATATGATTTATTATTATTATTATTAATTTATTTGCAGCTGTGCTAAACAGCTGGGACTGGAGACAGGACACTGCCGCAGAGGTTGCACAAGAGAGGGAAGACAAGGCGGGAAGAAATATAGGAAGAGACTGGGTAGACAAAAGAGTCAAAATTAAAAAGAAGTTTTCACTGTAGCATTTTCCTAAAGTAGATATATTTGAAAAAGATGATTCTGCTCCTAAAGATAATTATAAATTCCAGTAATTTCCCACCATACTTAAAATGAAGAATGCTACCAATCACATTGCAGTTTTATCATGCTGGCTTTGATGGAACTTCTCACATAGGCTTAAAGTGAGGCATGTACATAATGGCTTTGCTCGATTACTCTGTATTCCGAGTACTACTTCCCAGTATTTCAAATGACTGAAGTGGAATGTACCATCGCTCCCCACATGCACTACAGTTCCTGCTGCCCCTTTCACTCCCCGACTTCTTAAATCTCCAGATGACATGTTCTTTCTAGCACACTCCGCTGATCCTTTTAACTCTGCACCTCCTCCTCTCACCCCCCAGGCCTGACCTTCATTTTACATGGGCATGAATGGGTCCAGTTTGCTTCCCATTAGGTCACTGGCCAAAACCTCTCTTCCAGGCTGTGGTCCTAAGTTGGTGCTGGGTCCTCTCCTGGGACCTGAATATGAGAAATGCTCTACTTCAACCATGGCAGGGGATTCGAGGTTTCAGTATAGAACAGTCCTGGGAAACGTCTGGGATATGATGCAAGATCAATTGTGCCTAATGCAATGAGATGCTGGTCTGTAATTGGGACCTCTAGGCCACTGATGCTCAAATTGTGGCTCCTCAGTCACAAGAGACTCTTTAACCCATGACCTGTGGTTCTTTGCATGGCAGCCCCCAATTCCTATGAGGAGCTCCATGAAAAATCAGCATTGACCAGAAAGCCACAAGTTCCCACCCATAGCAGTTCCAGCTTCAAAGGAGACGGACTCTGGCTTCAAATACCAAACAGCTATTAGCACTAAACAGCTGATCAGCAGTTTCTGCCCATCAGCAATTGAGCAGTAATGTCAGGACCCTCAAGTCCATAAGTAATGGCAGGATCAGATGTGGGACTGTGTTGGAAGCTGGGTTGTGTGGAAAGGGATGGAACACAGGAGAGTCCACAGGGCAAAGACCAAGCTGAGCCACAGAACAGCAGCGGTGCTGTGGACCTGAGCGCTGCTTCAGAACTCCAGGGATGCTGAATTGAGGCTTGAATACTTACGACCGCTGATGTGGTGATCAGAACTGCAGTTTTTCCTGGGAGGGCACTAGTGGCTGCATTGTTAATCCTGGGGGTCCCTACACAGAACGTTTGCCACTATTTCAGCCTCCTAACTTGAGTTCAAGCATTATGTCTGTTTATTCAAACCTGGGAGCAACCCATTGACTGAACATGAGTTTGCTGAGGTTTGTTCTCCAGAATAAACCCGAGGAACCCTTCAACCAACCCGTGGGGCAGGTGAAGACACTTGGCAGAATCAGTGTATGTTCAGCTCAATGGTGGGCCTTTAGGCATGTCAGTTTCACCAGTTAGCACTGGCTCCTCAGTCACACCAGCAGGGAGCATGTCCCTTGTCAGTTTCATCAGCTGGGAGGGACATTTGCCTTGCAGCCCGGGGCTCTGCCATGTCATTTTCACGAGCGATGAACTTCGCTTTATTTAATTTAATTTTATTTAATTTAATTTAATTTTTTATTTAAAAGCTTATATCCCACCCCTCATGCCAAGGCATATATAAAAAAATAATATAAAT
The DNA here is from genome assembly GCA_003113815.1 of Sphenodon punctatus. Taxonomy (NCBI): domain Eukaryota; kingdom Metazoa; phylum Chordata; class Lepidosauria; order Sphenodontia; family Sphenodontidae; genus Sphenodon; species Sphenodon punctatus. The sequence continues at coordinate 11,658,902 of QEPC01007559.1, read as the reverse complement.
ACAATATATCTTTTAAAAATACATTAAAACCATACTAATATAAATTGGAGGAAGTCAAAGGCCGCTTTTAGACGTGAACTTGGATCAGGCGCGGGAGCGGCGAAACAGCCGCGGCGCTGTTTTAGACGAACCGAAAGCGGAAGTTGTGCGCATGGTCCGGCGCTGCGCATTCTTTGCCGGCCGCGTATGTCACCCCAGAGGAATCAGGCCGGTTCGCTCGCGGTCGGCAAAGAATGCGCGGCGCCGGATCACGCGCACAACTTCTGCTTCCGGTTTGTCTAAAACAGCGCCGTGGCTGTTTCGCCGCTCCCGCGCCTGATTCCAGCTGCTCGCCTAAAAGCGGCCAAAGACAAAAATATACAAAATCCCAACCACCCTTTCACCCCTCCCCCAGCACCCATCTTCCTCATCAAAAGTCTGAACAGCCAGTTCTTCCATTGTTGTCAAAAAGAGGAGAGGTCCAGGGCCACCTGGGCCTCTCCCTGGAGGGTGTTCCACAGCCTAGGTGCGGACACTGAGAATGTCCTCTTCATGGTCGCCCCCTGGGATACTTGGGGGACTTCAAGAAAGGCACTCCCAGTTGACCACAGGGGCCAATCCAAAACCCGTGGAGTGAGGCAGTTCCACCGGTAGGTAGGGCCTAAGCTGTAGAGGGCTTTATAGGTCAGCACCAACACCTTGAATTGGGCCTGGAAAGCAATAGGCAGCCAGTGCAGAGAAGAGAGCACTGGTGTAATGTGCTCATGGCGGCGTGTCCCCATAAGAAGTCATCAGAAATTTTTGCCTTGCTAATTTCACCAGCTGGAATCTTTGTTGTGCAGTAGAGCTTAAATGGGGAGCACATTTGCTACTGATGGGAAATACCCACATTTCTGAGTAGTCTATTGACTGCTCAATTGGTATCTGGGTACTGGGTCAGGCACCCAATTAACCCAAAATACCAGGGATACTGATTTACCAATTGGTACTGATTGGTAAATCAGTAAAAAATTGAGACAGGAAGTAAAAAATCAGTACCAGAAGTAACAAAATGGGGATAGAAACTAGTAAATTGGGTATCCGATTGTGCACTAATTGAATAAAGATTAGTACCCAATGGCTGCAATCCTAACCCCCCTCCAGGCAAATTCCATGCAGCACAATGTCTCAGCTATGAACTTGAGCGTGGATTGCATGCACATGCATGCACGGGGTCCACAGGCCATGGGATCGGCTCCACCATTACTGCTTTGGGTCAAGTACTTCAGTGTGGATGGGTATACCCATTTTAATTTGCCGATACTTTTTCAGCTCTACTGTGCAGCCTGGCACTTTTCCTTGCCAATTTCACCAGCAGGGAACTTGGCATTGCGGGGACTTCACTTAGTTTTCCAGGAGCTTTACTTATTTATGCTGCCACTTGATGGGCTAGCCCTGCTGGCCAGACTCCATAGAGCGGCTGCACTAGCCTGGAACAATGTGTTTGTTCATGCTGCTCCGCCATGAGATGTTTCAGTAGTACCGTGGGGTTAATTTCCCCTGTGGCTAACTATAGCTTAAGTTGTAGAGGCACTCACTGACTGCTCATGTGGCTCCTGAGTCAGGGAGAAGTCAGTGTCACTGCTGTAGGAGCAGCACAGAAAGACTTCTGCAGTGCTTTCATGGTTGTGATGACTCTCATTCCATGTGTCATTTGAGCATTGCTAATCAAACTAAAAATGCTATTTCCCCAACTGCCTGTCATGTCAGAAGACTAATGTGCTCTCTTGCAAGAAAGCTTTTCCGAATAAGTCAGAGTCTATGCTACTATGAAGGATTCCGTTTTATAGTGGGCAAAGTGCAGCCAACTGTACATTAATCAATAGAGACCGCACACGTGCATGTAGAAATACTCCTGTTCTCTCCCCCTATCAAACTCTACGCTGTTAATTTTTTGTTCCTTTTGTGAGTATCCTAGGCACATCAGTGACAGAAGAGATAGGCATCAGACAGCTAGCAGTTCCTTGCTATAGACCAGGCATACCCATTAAAGTTACATCTGGTAGGTTTGACTGACATTCAGTAGAGCTGATTAACTGCACAATGACATGCCAGAACCATAACAGGAAAAGTCACTTCTGCCTGATACCAATCAATCGCTTGCTCACTGCCAGTACAAATGCACATTCACAGTAGAATTAGTTTGACCTGCACTGTTATCTGAATTGCCGTTCTTTTAGATAGGGGTGGGATGGTGAATAGAAGGGTGGAGTATAAGCCAAATGCAAGGCAGAGAATTCACAGATAGGGGATGCATAGCGTTCAGTGACTGCACAGGATGAGACCACAAGGATGGGACAATGCTCTTTGTCGTGATGGATGTATTCAGCATGACGGCTGTCAGACTTACAGACACAGTGCTGATCTAGGTGAGGATACTGTCAATTCCCAATGGGGTGTTTTGACATCCGTCCATTTTAAATATATGTTTTCTTGCATTAGAGACGAAATAATCTGCTTCATAGGTCAAAAGTGGAGGGTGTGGCAAGAAGAGTGCTTGCTTGCTGCTTTTGGTCCTAATTCAGCATAGCACTTGGGCACCTGAGTGCATCCCTTCCCTACTGAACAAAACATTGAAGCGTGGGTCTATGTTTCCTTGGGTGCTTTTACACACACATTTCTCCTGCATGTTTGCTGTTACATCCTGAACTTTCTGTGTGTCTACATCACTCACTCAGATCTTAAATATCTGGCTCTTTGAACTTCTGCATAGAACTTCTCCCAGAACTTTTGTGCGTAAAATGTTCCCCTGGTAAACTGCTTTGCTCCAGACAGCTGTGGTCACTTGGTTTCCATGGCAGCCCCTCACGTCTACAGCTGCGGCTTCTTTATGCTGCCTCAGGGCAGTCTGTTTGTGAAGAATGCATCCAGGAACTGCCGCAAGTCAGGGTGTGTATGAAAAATGCATCTGGAACTTAATTGTGGACTTGTAAACCCAGACGATTGAAAGACCAGCACTTTAAGGTGTGTGTAAAAATGCCCATTGACTTCAGTGGAATTTAAGCAAGGGTATAGCTAGAACAGAGACAGGCAGTGCGGCTGCATTGCAGTCCACGAGCCTAAGGGACAATTGTTCCCGAAAAAAACAGAGCAGTGCCTGTGTTTATGGGTTCCACGTATAACATGTTAATGATTCTTCAACAGCCCTGTTCTCCACTTGGCCTGGTGGAGAGCAAGTTTGCTGTGGTCAGATCGGGATGGTGCTGCAGCAATCTTTTGCTGCTGAAATATATCAACAGCACCCCTTGGGTCTACCCAAAGCAGCCCCAGTCCTGGACATTCCCTGACTTGGGTTTCAGTAGGCACTGCTGAGGGCAGCCCAGGAATACTGATATGTGACCTGGGGCACAGCTAGCTACAGGATTTCACATATGTGCCACTTAATTCCCTTGGTATGAGCAAGAGCAGCCTCTAAAAATAATGCTAAAGTCTTATGAGAATTCTAACCAACTATAAGGAAGAGAGGAGACATTTCCCTTGTCGCGTCCTAAACCTCCAGGGTTTTTCCTTACGCTTCTGGAAGCCTGAATACCCAGTGGGCCTGCTCAAATACTCTTCCTACACTAGATGGAGGATTTGTTCACCTAGTTGCACTTTTTGAGACAGGTACACGTCCCTGCTAATGCTTCCAAAGTACAGTGATCTTTCCTTGCAAACTTTTCTCTGACAAGCTGTTAAATCTCTTGCAAGCCAAGATGGGAGGGACTCTGCAGCTCAGGGAAGAACTGTGAAGTCGATCACAGTGGTGTAAACCAGGAGTAAGTGCAGTGAAATCAGTGGTGCATTCTAGAGCTCACCAATGTAACTACTAGCAGAATCGGGCCCCGGGGTGATGAATAAAATGAACCCATCTGCAAAAATATGCCCATTATATTCACGACTCCTCTGAAACAGAATTGCTTTGATTTCCAAGATATATGCCACAAGGGATGGTTGTGGGAGAGAAGAAAAAGATTGCTTTGAGAGCAAGACACTTGCCTAATGCCCCTGAACAAAATTCTAAGTTGATTGAAATAACTATGCAGGTACTTTCGCTCCAACTTTAACAGCACCAAGCGCTGCGTGATTGGCACCAGCACATTAATGATTTATAGCCATCAGGAATTGTTCATCTTCTATGCTGTTTTGAGGAATGTATCTGAGTCTCCATCAATTGTTTACATTAACAATTTCAAGAAGAATTGACAAGAAAGACTGAAGGGAGAAAATGTGCTGATAGCTGGCCGTCAAGTGAAGACTGTTTTACAATTACAGCATATCTTTCTACAAGTGGAATCCTCATATCTTGGGGGGAACCAAAGTAAGCACTAGTTGTTCTTGTTTGGGAGAACTGAAAATTCCAAGCTTTGTTTATATTGCAGATACAACGTGAAATGAATTCTAAAATGTGCAACCTGCCTCTGTGCTGTTGATCAGTGTCAGAAAGCGTTAGAACTTAAGCTATTGCTGCTGTTCCCAGCACAGCAAAATAGGACTAATCATCAAGATGAAGCATGAAGGGCCCTGTCTATGCTTGATTTCACTGGTTTTTGCGGCATGCTGCTGTGTGTATTTGTTTACTGATTGCATTTGGGATCAAACACTTCAGTGGTGCTTAGCAAGAAATCAAACTCTTAAGGTGAGGTTGATTAATTTGCTCCTCTTCCTAGCCACATGTTCTTGGGTCTCATCTGCCCATTACAATGAGCTGCTTAGGAGGGATCAGGACTTTTAGCAAAGAAGATCAGAGTAATGCCCCCCAAGTCCAGCCTCCCCTCCCTACTCCTATCTTCCCCTGCAGTAAAAAACGTATTGCTCAGGGGTGTAGCTAGCTTGGGGTGGGCCCATGGAAAAGAAATGTCCGTGGGCCCCCCTCTTTTCTCCTGCCAGTGGTGAAGCCACTGGCTGGGCTGCTGGTTCTTGGGACTTACTTGCTCTCTGCAGAGTTTGCAGTATGCTGCTGGTGGCCTGCTGCTGGGCCCATCCGTCTTCTGGGCCAGCGGCAAGCTGGTCCCATGGTGCACTCTGTCCCTTGCGGCTCACTGCCCGCACTCTGGGGCCGAGCGCAGCCACCAGCAGCAGCAGTAGTGCCACTGCTGCCCCAGCCCACCTGACCAGCCCTGGAGACTGGGGACTGGTTGTGCGGGCTAGGGCAGTCTGGGACGGCTCGATGCGGGAAGCACCAGAGTGGGAAGGTGCCCAGCGGCAGTTCCTTACTGAGTGGAGCCACCGTCGGGCACCTTCCTGCTAGGGCTGGGCCTCCATCAAGCCAGTCCTGCCTGAACTGGGTCCGGACTGGGGCGGGGGGGGGGACTCCTCCTCCACGACAAGGCATCAGGGGAGCGAGCTGAGCTGTAAGGCTTGTGACTGTGACCTGGTCTGACGCAGACTGCTGCGTGGGTGGGCACCCTCCCACTCCCTGCCCATGGTTGCAACATTGTTTCAAAAACAATGTTGCAACTGCGGGAAGGGAGGGGGAGGGTACCCACGCAGCAGCCGGAAGGACCCCCAGCCAGCTCAGGTGGCAATTAAAAAAAACAAAAACGTGGCTGGGGGGAAGGATGGCTTAGCTACCTTGAATATTGGGCCCCCAGCCAGTATGGACCCCGGGACGAATGTCCCTGTTTGTCCAATGGTAGCTACGCCCGTGGTATTGCTCCCACTACACTGTTTTCCCCCCAGACTCTCTGCTATTTGCTATGTTTGAAATTGCCAGTGGGGGAAATGGCAGCAGGGGCACTGTCAAAATGGCCCCACCCCTTTGGAGCATCATGGGAGAGACTCTTTGCTTGACCCCTTTTGGAATGTTGTGATGTCACAGCACTACAAAGGGGTGGAGCCATGTGAAAGCTATACGGACCAGGGCTTGAGCTGGCATCCTTGGGAGTGAGGAGGTGGTGGCTGACTCCAGAGTGCTACCAGCTTCCTCTGGACAGGGCTCAGGGCTGGCATTGAATGTCTTTTCCAGTACTGATGGTCAGGCATATCCCTCCTCAGCATGAGAGGCAGGACTGCAGCCACATGAAGCTGAGCGAATCATCTGTTTTGGCTTGTGCAGTGCTGTTTCCTGTCATAAGAACATAAGAAGTGCCATCCTGGGTCAGACAGTGCCTCGAGTCTAGCATCCTGTCTCCGACAGTGGCCAATCTCGGTTGCTTGAAGTACCCAACAGGTCATTATGGGGAAATCCATTCCCTGCTGTTCACTTCCAGCTCCCAAAAGCAAGTGGTTACATTCCCCAAACCTACCTGGTTAATAGCTGCTAATGGACCTATCATCCAGAAACTTGTTCAATCATTTCTTAAACCCAGTTATACTACTGGCCTTGACCACATCCTGATCATGACCTTGATCATGGCTTGTCACGCTTGTTCCTGGGCTGCTTGAACTGCATGTTGCTCCCTGGGTTTTTTGTCCCTTGGACTGGCCCTAATTGGATCTCTGTTTGCTTTGTCTCCCAGTATCCTTTCTGTCTTATCCATAGTTGGGCCTTCTGCCCTGCCCACCTGCCAGATGTTCTGACTTCCTGCCATTCTAGCAAGTCAATCTGTTTCACATCCCAGTCCTCCCCAGTCTGCCATGAACTTATCTGGCCCCTGATACTGCACAAATCATTTGAACCTGATCCTACATTCACTCTCTGGACAAACACACCCAGTTCTGCGCTACTCTTCCGAATCCCAGACCTGATCATACATTGCACGTGATACAGGTTTATTTTATGCACTTCCCTTCTGGCATAAATCAGTGACAGTGGCTCCTTCCATCCCATCTCAGGCCACTTTTAGATGAGACAAAATTTGTGTGTGACGGTACAGAAATGCATGAGTTTAAATGACTCTCGTGGAGTAAATGTGGAAATTTCTAGATTTAAATCCAGTTTTGTAAAACCCATACATTGGTGTTTAACAATACTGGATTTAAAAACTCATGGGAGCATTAAAAATCAGGATTGAATGTCTAAACAAACCATAGGATTTATCCAGGAATGCAAATTTAGAAAAGCTCAGAAATGCATGCACTGAATATTGCAATTGGCCATTTTGTCTATGTGTGGTTTCCTTCAGCATTAGAGGCATGGTTCAGCATTCAAGGAGAAAAGAGGCAGCATTGAGGTGAGCTTTTCACCTCAATAGAGTGGGTGCCTGGAAGGAGTGGCTGGGGGCAGCCCGAGGGATAAAGGTTTGGCGGTGGGGAGGATTGGGTTGAAGGCTGTGGGTGGTTGATGGCCAGAGGGGTAAAGGTTGGGTGATGGGTTAACGGTGTTGGGTGGGAGGGGGAGTTGGGGGGATGGGGATGGATTTAAGGCTGTGGGGAGTTGCAAAACGGGGATATTTGGTGTTGGCACGGGTGGTTGCACATCAGGGATTACAGGTTGGTGCAGTGCAGGGAGGGGGTGTTGCTCAGGGTCTGTGGCCCAGGGGTTTGGGTGGCAGTTTATTCTTTTGGTTGGGGAGGGGTGCATGTGTGAGTTGTGCGCTGGAATCTAATCTCTTTTGGGTGGGTTGCCATTGGGGCTGGCTGTGCTGGGTGCCCAGGCACCAGGATCCTTCCAGGCTCTACTTCCCTTGGGAGCAGGCTTCTGACAGGGCTAGCTGTGCTGGACGCCCACTGTTTGGAGTATGTCTTAATTCCCTTGGTTGGAGGCTGCTTTATGGGCTGGATGTGTTGTTCCCCGCTGCCTGCAGGGTTTTTCCCCACTGTGGCGGGGGGCTTTCTCAGGGGCTGTGCTGGATGCACCTCATTCCTGTCTGGCTTTATTCTGGTACAGGGGTGGACGGAGCCCTTTCTCGCTCTTTATGTAATAGGGGAACAGAGCAGATGCAGCACTGGTGAGTGCCCCGTCCAGCAGTCCCCTTCCCTTGCCACAGTACTACAGGCCTCTTGGTAGGGGGAACTTTCCCCCTACTTTGCCTCCCCACCTAGCTCACCCTCTCCCATGCAATAACTCCTCCTTCCTTCTCTCTCTTTCCCCTACATGTTGGGGTGGATGGAACCCATTCTCGTTGTAGACATGGCAAGTGCCACACCTGACAGTCCAGCCCGGCATGGTTGGCCACCACATTGGTCTTGGGCTATGATGCATGCGTTCATCGATTTATGGGGGCAAGACAATATACAACTTCATTGGAGCAGTTCGTACAGGAGCAAAAATGTGTTCTAGGAAATTGCTGAGGGTATGTGGCAGCATGGATTCCATCATACCAGTGAAACGTTGCATGCAAAGGCCAAACTGCTGAGAGGTGAATACAAGAAGATCAAACTAATAAAACTACATAATAACACATTAGGCAACAGCAAAAATACTGGCAATTTGAGGAACATGGATAAAATCCAACTAGGGATGTGTGAACAGAACACGGTTCGGATGTTCGGCCATTTGGTCGTCAGTTCGAAAACTGAGTTCGGGTTTGGTTGTTCGGTTTGGCAGAGTTCTGTATGGCCGAACATGGTCGAACGTTCGAAATAACGCTATCGGTACTGATATCGATACTGAATTTGAAGATTTTTTTTTTGTATAATTATCATTTGGCTCTGAAACCACCCATGCTCTCCACCCCTGCTGCCAGGAAGTCTGCTCCTCAGTTGCCTCCCCCTTCCAGTCATGTTTTTCCCACCCGAATGGGCCTTCCAGTCATGTTTTTCCTGCCCCTGAACTCATCCAAACTCACCCAAACATGACCGAACTGTTCGGTCATTTTCGAGTTCGGTTCGGACATTCGGTTCGGTCGTCCGAACAGACCGAGTTCAGTTCAGTTGTCTGAACAGACCGAGGTTCGGTCCAAACTCCAAACATCCGAACGGTGTTCACACATCCCTAAATGTTGCGAACTCGATCCATGCCCATCCTGGTTGGTGAAAGCCTCCAGGGAGGCGTTGGGGACGGTGCTGGTGAGGGTAGTGAACGCGCCCTTGCAGCAGGGGATGTTGTCGCCCAGCCTCAAGGACGCTGTGGTGCGTCCCCTGCTGAAGAAACCATCTTTGGACTTGGATGTGCTCGCCAGTTACTGACCTGTCTCTAATCTTCCCTTTTTAGGGAAGGTTATAGAGCGGGCCGTGGCACTCCAGCTCCAGGTGCATCTGGATAGCATCAGCTTCCTAGACCCTTTTCAATCTGGGTTCCACCCCGGCTATGGCACTGAGATGGCGTTGGTGGTCTTGGTCGATGACCTCTGCTGGGAGATGGATGCAGGATGTTCAACATTTCTCATCCTGCTAGATCTCTCGGCCGCTTTTGACACCGTAGACCATAGGCTGTTGTTGAGGTGGCTGCGTGACCTGGGGGGCCTGGATGGGACCGTTCTTGAGTGGTTCCATTCATTCCTCTTGGGGAGAAGCCAGCGGGTGGTGCTGGGGGATGAGATATCGTGCCTCCGCGCCTTATCATGCGGCGTTCCGCAGGGTTCTATTCTGTCTCCATTATTAATTAATGTTTATATGCAGCCCTTGAGAGAGGTCGTGAGAGGGTTCGGGGTGCGGTGTCACCAATATGCTGATGATACTCCGCTGTACCTCTCCTTTTCAACTGACCCAGACCCGGCTGTCTTGTTGCTATCCCAGTGTTTGGAGGCTGGGGCGGAATGGTTGTGGCAGAGCAGACTGAAGCTCAAGTCCGATAATATGGAGGTGATGTTGGTGGGGAGAGCGAAGGAGGTAGTGGCCCCCCTGATTGGGGGGGGTTCACCCTCCTATAGCTCAGCAAGTCCGGAGTTTGGGGGTGATATTGGACACAGACTTCTGCCTGGAGCGGCAGGTGGAGGCAGTCACTAAGGCTGCCTTCCACCGGTTGCATCTGGTGCAAAGGCTGCGTCCATTTGTCTCCAGCCCGGACCTGGTCTCCCTCATCCATGCCTTCATCACCTCGAGGCTGGACTACTGCAACGCGCTCTACGTGGGGCTTCCCTTGTTCCTGGTTTGGAGGATGCAGCAAGTGCAGAATGCGGCGGCCCATCTCCTTACAGGGACAGGTCGTCGGGAGCACATTACACCTGTGCTTCGGACTCTGCACTGGTTGCCAATAGTGTGTCGAGCTAGGTTCAAGGTTTTGACGTTGATCTATAAGGCTCTTTATGGTCTGAGCCCCTCATACCTCGGGGACCGCCTCGCTCTCCGCGCCCCAGAGCAGCTCCTTCGGTCGGCCGGGGGTGCCTTCTTGGAGGTTCCCCACGTAAAGCGGGGGGCCACAATGGAGAGGGCATTCTCGGTGGCCGGGCTGTGCCTTTGGAACTCCCTTCCAGAGGAAGCTCACCTGGCCCCAAGCCTGTTGATATTCCGGCGGTATTATAAAACCTGGCTGTTCGCCCAGGCCTTTGGGGTGGGGGGGGAGTTGGTTAGGGTTTTTCTCTCCCCTACCCTGTTTATTGTCTATTGTTTTAATGTATCCCATATTTTTGATGTATTTTAAATTGTTTTATATTTGTTTTTATGTATATTTTATTGTTGGAAGCTGCCCCAAGCTGTTCACAGGAGGGGCAGGGTATAAAATTTTTAAAAATAAATAAATAAAAATAAAATAAATCCTACACCTAAGGGAGCAGTTTGTATGTGCTTGTGGGAATAAAGTATTAAGTTGTGGTGGCCATCAAACAGATGAAGACAATCAAACTGAGGACTCCCTGGAGAATGAGGGGGGTGAGTAGATGGAGGGCAGATCAAGTCGAGCATCTTCATGAAACCTGCTATCTCAGTTTGGTGATGATGAGACCAAGGTCGAGGACAATCTACTGTCAGGTGCACAGGAAGAACCCATTGTCCTGGTCGTGGAGCACATTGAGTCTATTGAACTAGAAAATAAGGTGGCACCTAGCCATCCACTTTTTCAATCTGCAAGTATGAAAATATTTTTTTACATTGTTACAATGGAGGTACAGACTCCCATGTACCCTAACTCGTTATTGGACAGTGCCAGTCTGCAGTGGGGGGTTCACAATGTCCATTAATGCCTGCCTCTGGCTCCAGGGACGGCCCCAGGGTTTGTGAGGCCATGTGCGAAGTCTTGGTGCGCTAACTATGCAAATTAGGCCCCACCTAATTATTCAAATGTGTACATTTACATAAAATGTACTCCCTCTGGACAGGAAGGATTCCCATTCTCCACCCCTCTGGGCAACCATTGAGAAGCATGGCCTCCCCATGCTCCCCCCCCTCCCCGGTTTGGCACCCCTTGGCTGCCTTACCTGGTGCTCAGCTGAGTGGCCATACACAAGCATGGCCTCCCAATGCTTCCCTCCCCCACCTCCCCAGCCGAACGTCTACCACCACTCCTCCGGAGTGGTTCCACTGCAGGGGCAGCCGGGCGGGCAGTGAGGCAGGCACAGAGAGACTGACTACATCCACTGCCTTACTGGAGGAGGGGGTGAACTTAGCCAGTGAGTCTCTAGGGCCTGTTGCTTCTTGCTGCCGGTGCCATTTGTGCTTTGCGCATGCATGCAGTGCGACCAGTCCAGAGGTGCTGCTATCAAACACACCAGACACCCAAAATGCAGATAGCTTATTAAGTGCATTATGCCATGAAAAGATATATATANAGTATTCCTGTTAGCAATAACTTCATTAAGAAGAGTTAGTGAAATAGCAGCCATAATAATCTCAGAAGCATATTTGCAGGTTTATTTTCCAAGATAGTTTACATCCTAAATTCCTACCTAAGATAGTATAAGTAAGACAGTGTGAGAATGTGGCCCTTTTTACATGGGTCCCACCCATGAACATGCAGATTTCTGTGTGTTCATGGGTGGGGGAGTCCTGTATGAACGATGCGGTGCATGCACCCATTGTGAGTGGGGGTGCATGCGCGCCTGCCTAATACGCATCCCCACTCACTCTCCACTCATCCCTATGCATGGAGCAACCGGGGGAAACGGCGGTTACTCCGTGGGTGTGGATGAGTGGGGTGTGTGTGGGGATGTGTGTACAGCTGTTTGTATGCCCCACCCATGCACCGGCATGCCCACAGACCCCCCCCCCCACCTGGCAGAGCCATGTAAAAATAGCCTGTGAGGAGCCACTTGAAGAAAAACAGAAGGTTGCTACCTTGTAAACAAGGTTCTTTGAGATGGCTCTGAACATTCTCACAACACCCACCCTTCCAGCCCCGCATGGAATTTTTTTCTTATATTCCTAAAAAGGGTTGGAAGGAACTGTTATTCAGAGGGGAAGAGTGCTTTTTATACTAGAGGAGCTCGAGACCATCATGTAGTCTGTTGTGTTTGAATAGGGTGAGCAGCATGCAGAATCTAGTTGTGAGAATGTTGGAGCAATCTCAAAGAACCTTCTTTACCAGGTAACAACCTTCTGATCACTCACATGGGGAGGAGTTGTTTGTAAACAAACAGCTTTATCTCCCAGTCCGATCAGTGTCCCCACTGCTGCTGCTGCTGCTGCTGCTGCTGCTGGACCACCACTAGGAGGCAGAGGCAGGTGAGGGATGGGGACTGGAGCCAGGGAGGGGAGGCAGAAGAACTTATTGTGGGAGAAGCTGGCTGCAGCCTGCTGCCCAGCCACGCAAGCACGGGCCCCCAGCTGGCCGCGGGGCCATGTGCAGCAGCACATGTGGCTTATGCCTGTGGCTGGCCCTGTCTGGTTCATTGGAGAAGTTGCCAGCTTCTCTGTGTCAACAAGCATTGGAGCCAGATTGCCTTTGGCTTCCAAAGATGCTACAGACTCTCCTGAAAGACCCACAAAAATTCCAAATCCCACCTCCAACAACCTATAATCAAACTGTCTAATAACAGTTTGGGTTGCAGGGGGGAATATTGTGAACTTTCTCTATGTTTTCTCCTGCATGTCTTGGTATAATATGCTTCTTAAGTCACTGAAGATGGTATGCATTCCTCCTGTCTTTCCTCAAAGCACAGACATGTGAGACAGTACATGGTGTTTCCTGGCCAAGTGTCACCTTGTCAGGGATGACTGTTTCCTCATAAAGTAATATCAATATTTGCACTGATTAATTTAAATTATCCATGCTCCAAACAGGAAACCAGAAGGACATGGAAGAACCAACAATTCCTGCTCGACTCAGCAGTCAAATTGACACTGCACAAATGCAAAGCCTTTGATCATATAGAAAAAGGGCCAGGACATCACCCACCTGTGATCTTGTCAGACAGAGCAATACTGCCATAGCAAACATTACCAGGTCCGTTAAGACCTCAATACATGAGGCAGTAGAGGAAATGAGGAGGTTGCGCACCGAGATGCATTGGATGCTCAATTCACATAATCAAAAACGTATGCGATGCTCAAGGCTCACCAGAAAACATCTCTGCATGGAATTATTTAATTTATTTATTTATTTATTTATTTATTTATTTTCAAGCATTTTTAACCTGCCCATCCTGCCACAGGCATCTCTGGGTGATGCACAATATCGAACAATTAATAACATTAAAAACAACTTTTAAAATATACAATGAAGGGAGGTATAAAAAATCCCCAATCACCCACCACCCTAGCCCATTCCTCCCACCCTACCCATCCTCCCCCCAAAAAACCAGGTGAAACAGCCACGTCTTGCAACAGCATTGAAACAAAGGGAGATCTTGGGCCAAACAGGCCTCCACTGGCAGGGAGTTCCACAGCTGTGGGGTGGCCACCCAGAAGGCCCTCTCCATCGTGGCCCCCTGTCAGACTTGGGAGACCTCCAGGAGAGCACATCCCCAGTGGAGGGCAGACCCCATCAATGATGGAGGCTGTTACCCCCTCTGCCTCACCCACCAACATCACCTCCATCTTGTCAGAATTCAGCTTCAGTCGGTTTGCCCTCATCCAGTCCCCCACAGCTTCAAGGCACCAGTTAAGCACTGAGACTGCTGGGTCTGGGTCTGATGAAAAAGAGAGGTAGAGCTGAGTGTCATCAACATATTTATGACACAGCACGCCAAACCTCCTGACCACCTCGCCAAGCGACTGTATATACATGTTGAACAGGAGAGGGGACAAAACAGAACCCTGTGGGACTCCACACAACAAGTCTCGGCGTGATGAAAAATAATCACTGAGTACCACTTGATGAGTTCTTCCAGCCAGGAAGGAGTGGAACCAGTCAAGAACAGTACCGCCCACCCCTGCACAGTTCTGCAGGCATGTCAACAACATCTCATGATCAACGGTATCAAACGCCACTGACAGATATAATAGAATCAACAGGGCCGTGGTCTAATTCTCTGTAAAGATCATCAACCAACGCCACAAGCGCAGTCTCAGTGCCATATCCCAGGTGAAATCCCGACTGTGGGGGATCAAGAAAACCTACATGATCCAGATGTTCCTGCAACTGCCAGGCCACCACCCGCTCAATAACCTTCCCTAAAAAGGGAAGGTTAGAGACATGCCAATAACTGGCAAGGGAGTCAACATCAAGTGATGGTTTCTTGAGCAGGGGTCACACTACCACCTCTTTAAGGCAGCCCGGCACCCTGCCCTCCTTAAGGGACGCATTGACCACCCCCGGCAGCAATGGCCCCATAGTCTCCCGGCAAACCTTAACTAGGAATGTGTGACGCCGTTCAGAAGTTCAGAGTTCGGACTGAACTCGATCTGTTCAGACATTCGAAGCAAACTTCTGAACTGAACTTCCAAACCAAACCGAACGGCCAAACTGAACCTAAAAACGACCGAACAGTTTAGTAACAAAACTCATTGCCCTCCCCCCTGCCCTCAACACCTTCTGAGCTAGTCACTGTTCCTGAACAGCAGGCATTTCAGAAGGGTCCCTCTCCCAGTCCATTGCCATCCTCCTCCTATTTCACCCATCCAACCCATTTACCTCCATGTTATCATTTATTTAGCTTATATTAGATAGATTTAGCTGTTATTTTTATTTTTTTACCCATCCCTGTGTTCTATCTCCCTACCCTCCATTGAATCCATTCCTTTCCGTCTCCCTCTCCCTCTCCCTCCATATTCCATTCCTTATTCCCTTCTCCTATTTTTTTATTTATTAGAGTGGAATTAGGTTGATTTAGGTTTTATTTCAGTTTTTGTGACCCTCCCTGTGTTGTTTTGAGCTGTCTGTGTCCCCCCCCCATCCCTGTGTAATATTGTGTGTGTGTGTGTGTACGTAGATAGATAGATAGATAGATAGACAGACAAGTTAATACTTATAGTTAGGTAGGTAGGAGTTAGTGCTATTTAATTATTACAGTTAAGTTAGCTTAGTTATAGATATTTAGTTCCACTGGTTTTATAATAGCAGTAGTTAGATAGTTAATAGATTTAGTGTAATATATAATATTAGATAACAAAAATAAAATATTTTTTTAAAAATATATAAAATATTTGTGCTCTCTTTGGGTTGGAGAAATGGAGAAGGGAGTTAGGAGAGGAAGAGGCCGCTCTGCTCCCCGTAAGGCAGCCAATGAGGCATGTGGCAGGGGCCATGCCATCAGAGTGCCAGCCATGGGCAGAAGCTGCAGCCCAAGCACACCCCCACGCCACAAGCTGCAAAGGCCTGATGTTGGGTCTCGCTCTCCCAGCACTAAGGGCCAGGGGGTTGAGCATCACCTCCTGGCATCAAAAGAGACTGTGGTGGCTGTGTCATCTGCAGCTGCAGGCAATTCAGAGGACGAGGTATTCCAGGGACCAGCATTGTCCCCCAGCTCCCCCATTGTCAAGATAGATCTCAGCCCGGCTGCTAGAGGCAGGGCCTGATCCCCGGGCACTGGCAGCAGGGAGCGTAGCAGCAGCAGAAACAGTAACTATAGAGGGCAGGGGGAAAGTGCTGCTCAGAGTGGGAGCAGAATGGGGAGTCCAGCAGCCTCCATCACTCTGTTTGGGGATGGGGACAGTGATGCAGAGATTTCTGTGGAGGAGGTCTTAGTAGTATCTGGTGCTAATGAGGTGGTGGCTGTCCCTCCACAAGGTGCCACCAAGTGCCACCATGTCTTAATCCTAGGGATGGGTGAATGCAGTTCGGGAGTTCGGAGTTCGGACCAAACTTGACCAGTTCGGTCGACCAAACCGAACTTCCGAACTGAACTCGATTTTCAAACTGAACTGAACCGAATTTCTGAACTCGGCTCTGTTCGCACATCCCTAAAAGATAATATTTATTATGTTCAATGGTGTTTGTATTTCTGAACTGTGTTCAGAAGTTCAGAGTTCGGACTGAACTCGAATAGTTCGGTTGACCGAACCGAACTTCGGAACCGAACCAAACTTCGGAACCGAACCAAACTTCGGAACTGAACCAAATTTCCGAACTTGGCTCTGTTCGCCCATCCCTACTGACTCCTGCCCCTTCCAGCAGTGCATCACTTGGTGCGGGCTAGAAAGCAGCAGGGGGCAGTAAATCATGGGTCTGAGACCATTTTAAAGTGGTGCAGGCGAGTGATCCCCAGGAGGTGCAGTGCACTTTGTGCAGCAAGGTGGTGAAGCGTTGGCAGGTGCTCACCAACCTTGGCACACCTGTCATGTCCAGGCACCTTAAAACATGCCACAGTGCTGCTCTGCTAATCAGGCAGCCTGGGTCAGTGGACGTAGCGGGTTCCTGATCCAAGTTGCCACTCGTCCTCCTTCATCGGGCAACCGTCCCGCTCCAGCAGCTGCCTCTAGCAGCAGGAGCAGTATCGCTGCTATGGGGGAGCAGCAGGAGAAGCAGCAGCATCAGCCGACCATGGAGGAACTGGTGTGGGGCCAGCTGCCAAGGCCATCAGCAGCTGGAGGGCAGCGTTGCTTTCAAGAGAAAGCCACGCACCTGTTGGGTGAGATGATTGCGCTCGACAGGCAGCCCTTCTCCATGGTCGGGGACACGCGCTTTAGGTGGCTGATGGCATTCCTGGCCCCGCAGTTTAAGCTGCTGTACCGCACCACCCTCAGCCGTACGATGGTGCCAGGCCTGTAAAGGGCATTGAAGGACAGAGTGAAGGGGCAGCTGGCACTGGCAGGGGCTGGGGGTGCCACTGTCCATTTACAACTGACGTGTGCTCCAGCCGGAATGCCCGACACGCGTACCTGGCGGTGACAGCGCACTGGTGGGAGGACCCAGAGTTGGCATTGGTCAGTGGCAGGAGGGGCCCTGAAGCAGAGTATAGGTGGGCCCTGCTTCAGGCACAAGTAATGGACATCCCCTACACCTCTAGGAACCTCGAGGCAGCCCTGAACGCCGTGGAGGGGTGGGGGTGGGTAACGCCTGGTGCACCGTTCACCCCAGGGTGTGTGGTGACTGATAATGCATCCCTGATAGAGTGGGGGAGGAAGCTGGCAGATTTCTTTAATCGCAGTGTTAAGGGCAGCAAAATCCTCAGGGCCAAGCAGGCTGAACAAGGCTACCCAGGGTATCTGCTGGTGCAGGACGTGTCCACGAGGTGGAATTCCACCTTCCTGATCTTGAGCGGCTTGTGGAGCAGAGAGCTGCCTTGCATCAGGTGGAATTGGACATGGACAGTGGGGCACTTCCAGGTTTCGATGGGCCAGAATGGGAGATCCTGGCACAGAGGGTCCTAGTTCTCAGATGGTTCCATGAGGTGACAGAGACCATCAGTTCCTCCATGGCCACCATAAGCCAGGTGACCCCTCTGGTACAGAGTCTCCATGGGAGTCTGGAGGAGATCATGCTGCAGGGTTAGGATTTTAACCCTAGGGGCAAGAAGCTGGGGGCTGAGGCACTTGGGCTGATGCAGAAGCTCAAGACAGGCCTGAAGGCAAGGTTCGACAAGTTTCTGCAGCGGGGGGAATATGTTGTTGGAACAATGCTGGACCCCAAGGTCAAGGGCAGTGTGGCACACAAGTCAGCCCACTATGCCATGTGGAAGGATGATCTTGTGGGGAGGGTTCGGAAGGCAGAGCGGGCTTTGGAGAGTTCGCGGTGCCAGCAGCAGCAGGATGCCCCAGGGGATGATGGGAGTGGGAGCAGCCACCTCTCTCATCCAGTGGGGTCTATCCCTGCCCCCAGCCTGAGAAGTAGCACCAGCACCAGCAGCAGCAGGATGAGCAGCAGCAGCACCCCTACTACCAGCATCTCCTCCTCTGCACGGCCCACAGAAGGGCAGGGACTGACAGTGTGGGTGAGGGCAGTGGGGGCGGTGGTGCCCAGGGACAGCTATGAGAGAGAGTATGAAGGCGCCTCAGCAGAAGTTGATACATACCTGGACGAGGAGCTGTGCATTGATCCCAGCAGCGATCCCTTGGCCTACTGGGCCGGCAAAACCAACGTGTGGCCGGCCCTGTCCAAAGTGGCATGGGGATTATTGTTATGCCCACCAACCAGTGTCCCCAGTGAGCGGGTGTTCTCTGTGGCGGGGGACATTTGCTCCCCGCACCGCCTGAGACTGGGGGCCATGTTGGTGGAACAGTTGATCTTCTTGAAGGTCAACTGTCCTCTGCTGGGATTCCCCGAGCTGCCCCTGGACAAGGAATGATGGTGGAGTAGCAAACACACCAACCCATGCCAGGGACAGTCTTGGTAAGGGGCTCCTCATCAATAAGGGCTGCTGCTGCTGTCCTGAGGTGCTGTCCCTACCTCCCACTGCTTCAGTGGCACCCTCTCTGCCCCCTCCTCTCTCTCTCTCTCTCTCTCTCTCTCTCTCTCTCTCTCTCTCTCTCTAATACTACATGGCCTCGGTCGACCTATCTGAGTGACTGCATGCTGCAGGGTGGCATTGGGAAACTGTAAGCCTGCCAGCTGGTCTCTGAGTAGACGAACTCAGCCCACCTATCTGACTGGCTCTCTCTCGCCTGCTGCACAGTCTTTGCCAGTCTATCTGAGTGTCCTGCCAACTTGGTGCCAAGGTTCCAGCCTGCCTTCCCTACTGCCTCTCATACCACGTTGCCTGCACACCCAACTGCCCAGGTGGTCTAGATCAAAGCCTGCCTCAGTCTGCCTGCCTTCTACTCATGCCATGCTGCCTGCCTGCCCGCCCAGGTTGCAAAGCTTACACCTTGCCTCAGTCTGCCTGCCTTCTGCTCATGCCACGCTGTCTGCCCACCCAGGTTGTAAAGCTTGAACCCTGCCTCAGTCTGCCTGCCTTATTCTCATGACACACTGCCTGCCCACCTGCCCACGTTGGAAAGCTTGAACCCTGTCTCAGTATCCCTGCCTTCTGCTCATGCCATGATGCCTGCCCGCCCGCCCAGGTTGCAAAGCTTGAACCCTGCCTCAGTCTGCATGCCTCTCATGCCACGCTGCCTGTCTGCCTAACCTGGCAACCCTGGCTGTTGTGCATCACTGGTTTGGTAATCCTGCCGCTGATCCATGGGTGCTCTGCCCTGGTCAATCCAAATGTGCCCACACAATCCTGCTGCTGATATCTGCTGCTGAATAGGAGCTATTCCCTGGCTATTCCAACCATCCTGGCTCCATGGGTGCTGTGTACAGGCAAATCCTGCTGCTGCTGTCTCGGATGTTCCACAGGTTCTGTGCCCGGTCAATCCAATGTCTACTGCTGTTACTGCCAATGCTGGCTCTGCTGTCCATGCCACAGGTTCTGTGCCCGAGCAATCCAATGTCTGCTACTGCCAGTGCTGCCTCTGCTGTCCGTGCCATGGGTTCTGTGTCCGGGCAATCCAATGTCTGCACCAGATGCCAATGCTGCCTCTGGGAAATCCAATGTCTGCTGCCAATGCTGCCTCTGCTGTCTGTGCCATGGGTTCTGGGGCCCATCATTCCACTCACAGAGAGTCATCGTTCAACTGCATCAAGAAATAGCCACTCCAGCTCCCAGACCCACCACCAGGGTTCTGTGGCCTATGTTACAGGCAGGGAGGGCTGTCTAATATCTAGAAGCTGCCACTCTAGCCCCAGGACCCAACGTCATGGGTCTGGGGCCATCATTCCTCGCACAGGGCGCTGTCATTCCACAATATCAAGAAACAGCCACTCCAGCTCCAGGACCCACCGTCAGGGTTCTGGGGCCAAGTTACAGGCAGGGAGGGCTGTCCAAAAACTAGAAGCTGCCACTCTAGCCCCAGGACCCACCGTCATGGGTCTGGGGCCATCGTTCCTCACACAGGGGGCTGTCATTCCACCATATAAAGAAACAGCCAGCTCCAGGACCCACAATCAGTGTTCTGGGGCCTACGTTACAGTCAGGGAGGACTGTTCAAAAACTAGAAGCTGCCACTCCAGCCCCAGGACCCACCATCAGAGTTCTGGGGCCTACGTTCTGGGGCCTATGTCAATCCTGCTGCTGCTGTCTGCTGTGCCACGGGTACTGTGCCTCAGAAATCCAATTTCTGTCGCTGCTGCCATTGCCGCCTGTGCTGTCTGTGTCACAGGTTCTGCCCCAGCAACCTAATGTCTGCTGCTGCTGCTGGTATTGCACTTCAGCCATTTGCTCCTCAATCTTGTAGACTGCAATAGCTCGGATGAGTGCACCGACGACAGGGGCCGGGTGAACATTACAATGGGGCGGAATGGGAGATCCTGTATTTGACTCCCTTTCGATCGGCTGCGGGAAATAGAGGCTATCGGTGATCGCCCGTGCCTTCGGAACAACGCTCGCCTATCTCTTAGGATCGACTGTTCACACATCCCTACAGATCATAGTCCTATCCACATCGCAGATTTCACCGATGGTGCATATCCGGTTGTTCAAACTGCATTCCATGCTTGCTGAGTTCCTTGAGGATTTCCGCTGTGATGATGAACTCAGTTTCCTTGCCTTCAAATGATTTGGAGCTCGCCCGGGATGATCTCAATCCTAAAAGAATCTTAAACTTCTCCTTCAGGCCAGGATCCTTGTTCTGTGGCTTTGCCATGGTTAGCTTCCATGGTAAGTGCCAGGGAACTTCCACCCTCTCCAGCCAGCAGGCACCTGCCCCTGCCCAGCCCCCTTATCCCTGTCCCCTCATCATTCTTAGCCAGGACCAGGACTATATGCTGTCTGTGCCATGATGCCATGACATCAAGAAACAGCTGCTGCCAATGAACCCCAGGCCTATATGCTGTCCGTGCCTCTCATGCCATGTGCCAAGGGTTCTGTACCCCATGTTGCCGCCAAGCTCAAAGCCTGCCTCAGCCCGCCTTCCTGCCTCTCATGACAAGGTGCCTGTCTGCCCGCCCAGGTTGCTGCCAAGAGAGAGAGAGAAAGAAAAATAAGAGTGAGAGAGAAAGTCTCCCCACTGCTAGAAGGAGAGACAGATACGATCCCACCCATGCTGTCACCTGCACTATATGGCCAGAGAGAGGGAGAGAGAGAGAGGCTCCCCACTAGAATGAGAGAGATGGGGTGGAGGGGAGGCCAGCTCAAGCTGCCACCTGCCAGAACCAAGAAGAACTCCCATCTGTGCTCATGAGACAAATACCCACATCCAGCAGCAGTTCTGGGGCCTACATTACAGGCAGGGAGAGTCTTTCTTTTCCTTCAATAATTAATTTTTCCTTCAAGAATAAGAAGTAAATTCCTTTAGTTGTCAGTTATAAGGGCTGGAAGAGATCTTGACAGGTCATCTAGCTCATCTCCCTAAGCAACTCCAAAAAGCGTTTACCAAACCAGTATATAAAATTTCCAAAAGTGGAGATTACAAAGCCTTCAAATGATCCACTGCCCACACATCATTTTAACAGGTTTTTGTAACTTAAGTCCATTTCTTCTGATTGTGCCCTCCATGACCAAAGGTAGCAGCTGATCTCTATCCTCTGTACAACAAATATGTTCCATGCTTGTTAACTTTCTACTTTGCAGATCCTTCAGATTTTTCACCCATTCCTGACCATCTCTCTTTCTAACTCCTCAAATAATGTTCTCTGAACCCTCTGCAGCTTGCTTACATATTTTTGGAGAGCCTTTTGCTAGTTTCTAAATGGTATGCCCCCAAACTGGAAGTGGAGCTGCAAAGAGGCTAAAATTTCCCCCTTAATAAAATATTGGTACAGATCAGCACCACAGACAAACCTGATTTAACAAAGCTATCACCTTCCAAAGATTAGACTGAATATAAATAATGTGTGTGTTTTCTCCCAAAGTAGTTTGTAGGGTTTTGTTTTTTTTAAAAGAAAGAATAATTTCAACACAAACTTAACTGAAAAGTAACCTCAAAAAAGCAGTTCGACTCCCACTGAATACATGAAACATGGGTAGAGGTCAGCAACCTAGGAAGGGTTGTAGGTTTTTTTAAAAAGCAGGCACTAATTCAGATGTGTGATCATATTACAAACCTAGTCTCTATTCCTGCATTTTAGAAATTGGGGAAGGGGGGGCGAGAGTTGAGATTTCTCCCTAAATCTAGGAAAGATTAGCTAAGTTTGCAACATAGAAGGAGTTGATTTTTAAACAGAGACACTCTCTCTTTTTCTAAAGGGGGTTGTGCAGAACATATAGAATAAGAATTCAAGCGATTTCCTGAGGCTGGAATTGTGTGGCTTGGTTACTCTGCGGGTGATGTCTGGCCTGCTCTCCCCTCACGGGGTGGCAGGAATTGCTGCCACCCCCTTTGCTTGCAAGGAATGGGGCAAAATCTGCTCCTTATGCTTTGGAATCATATTCTCAGATATTGGGCTCTCAAAACTCCCAATACCCTCACAGCTGCCCAGATAACCCCATATCATCCTCTCCCTCAGCACCCAGCCAGCCCCCTCCCCATGGTCGCTCCACGTAAAATGGTCAAACAACCCCTAAAAGCCTTGTATTTATAAGCACCCCATGTGCATGCGCATGGAGTGGGAAGGGTTTCCCAAAACCCCTCCCCCCCTTCAGAGGCAAAGGGAGGAAGAAATGGCCAACGAGTCCTAACCACCCCGGCACTTAGAACGGCAGGAAGGGAATGCAGGAGGAATGGGCTCTTTTGCCTCCATTTGTTGGGGGTGGGTGGACTATCATCCTCCCTGGCTCAATGCTGAGGCTTGGGCATGCCTGTCCTGATGGCACCGAGCTCCTCTCTAGGCTAAGAAGCACTCTCCCCTCTGACAGTGGCAGTTCCACCCAAGCCTTTCTAGCGATATGAGACAAAATCATGCAGGGATGGAACGCAGGGTGACATGGTGAGAATGATGAGAGCCAGCACGAAGAACCTTTTTTTATGAGGTAGTGACCTGCTGCTCGTGGGGAGAGAGAGAGAGAGAGAGAGAGAGAGAGAGAGAGTCTCCCTGCTGCGAGAAGGAGAGACAGACATGCTCCCACCCATGCTGTCCCCTGCAGTACATGGCCAGAGAGAGAGAGAGGGGCTCCCCGCTGGTAGAAAAAAGGGGAGGGGTGCATCCAACTCAAGCTGCCACCTTCCAGAACCCCCAAGAGATCTCATCCGTGCTCATACCCAATGCCCACATCCAGCAGCAAACCTACCAGAATGAGATGGACAATAACACACAATGTATTATATGTGTCTGCCTGTGTGCCTCCCTGTACCTGCTACCACCTATTCCATGATTTATTGAAGTGTGTCCAACAAAGAAGTAATTCTAGGGACATCATTCAACTCCCATGGACTGTCATTCCACTGTACCTGAAGCAGTCAATCCAGTCCCAAGAATCATCATCTGGGTGCTGCTGGTGTTCGTGCCAGACTGGCCAGCTCAAGCTGCCATCTGCCAGAAACAGGAAGAACTCCCATCTATACTCACGTGCCCAATGCCCACATCCAGCAGCAAGCCTACCAGAATGAGATGGAATATAACACAACGTATTATATGTGCCTGCCTGCCTGTGTTCGTTCCTGTACCTGATGCTACCACCTACACCTATCACACGATTGAATGAAGTGTGCCCAACCATGCACTAATTCTAGGGACATCATTCAACTCCCATAGGCTTTAAGCTGTTATTCCACTATCCCCGATGCCCGCCCGTCCCAGGGACCATCAACGAGATTATGGGACCATCATTCCAGTCACTGGGGGCTGCATNACTAGAATGAGAGAGATGGGGTGGAGGGGAGGTCAGCTCAAGCTGTCACCTGCCAAAAACAGGAAGAACTCCCATCTGTGCTCATGCGCCCGATGCCCACATTCAGCACCAAGCCTACCAGAATGAGATGGAATATAACACAACATATTATATGTGCCTGCCTGCCTGTGTGTGTTCCTGTACCTGATGCTACCACCTACACCTATCGCACGATTGAATGAAGTGTGCCCAACCATGCACTAATTCTAGGGACATCATTCAACTCCCATAGGCTTTAAGCTGTTATTCCACTGTACCTGAAGCAGCTAGTCATACCCACCCGTCCCAGGAACCATCAATGAGATTCTGGAACCATCATTCCAGTCATGGGGGGCTGTCATTCCATTCTGGGTGCTGCCACTGCTCGTGCCTGTGCCTGACTGGCCAGCGGAAATAAAAGCCCCTCTAACCACCAGCTCCCGCCGCCTGCTGCCCGCTGGCAAGGAGCCTGTCTCCCCTTCTCTCTGGCACACCCACACAGACAGAAGCCCTGCCCCTCCTGGAGGACTGTATGCAAGTTGAGACCCTGCAGCTGCCTGGCACATCTTTCGGTTAATACCTTAACTATGCTACATGTGGTGCCAGGTGCTGCTGGTAGGGATCGACAAGCTGTATGAGATTCTGCCACCTGCTAGCCAGAACTTCAGCACATAGGGATAAAAGATTGGACTGGTCAAATGAAGCTCATAACAAGAAATATAAGAACTTTTATTAAAACTATTTAAATAACAACAACAACAACAACATTATGAAACCAAAACCAAACATTGAAAGGAAACTTATAAAGGAAACTAATAGTCTCTGGGCCTGTCCCCCGGGACTTGGGGGAAATGCAAAAGGCATTGGGGCACAGAACAGGGCTGAGGGGCGGTCACCCGGTCCTCTTCTATCTCATAGCCATGGGCCACGGCGAACTCCACGTTCCCTTCCACGTCCCGATGCCACCTGGAGACCGCCTGGTGGTAGAGTTCCAGCCTCTCCATCTTGGCGGAGATGTACTGGGAGTACGCCTCCATCTGTTTGTTCTCCACCTCGAGAGCCTGAAACTTTTCCACCAGGCAGTTCTCCAGGCAGCGTACACCCAACATCATTTGGCGGCCAGGCCTCTCTACTTCGGCCCAAAAGGCCTTGGTCGCGGCAGACTCCAGGGCCCGGGGAACTCCACATCAGGGCTGGAATATAACACAACTTACATGCCATCGCTTTCGGGTTGCCTTCCCCCCCTTCTTCTGGCGCTGATGCTCAGGCTGAGGCTCCATGGCCATTCCAGAGTTCTCCTACTACCTCACTCTCCTGCCATGCTGCTTTTTGATGTGGGCAATGAGCCCCGATGTGGTCCCCTCATGCTGCAGCCTGAATCTTTTCTGGCAGATCTAAAGAGCCTCAAAAGATAGGAACATACGTGCCATACTGTGTCAGACCAATGCCTGCATTCTGTCTCCACAAGTGGGTGGACTGGGTGGCCAATCTCTCTCTGAAGGGGACTTCCATTCCTAACAGGTCATAGGGCAATCCATTCCCTGTTGCTCCAGTCCCTGTGCCTTACCTTGCATATGGCGATTCCGTCACCCTTCTCATAAAACCTTCAGACATCCGACCTCCTCCGCCGAATGTCTGGGCATGTCACTGGTGACCTCCGCCTACGGGTCCTCCTTGGTCTGGCACCAGCGCTGGGGCCAGAATCTGATTCCGCTCTGAAATGGGAACACATTAAGAACACCAAAGTAATATCATGCATTTATGATGATGCCTCTAGTCCTCCCTCCTTGGGGTGCTAGGGATGGCAACGGGAGATGTGACCCTGGCTGGCACGTGCAAATCCTGCCCTTCTTGGGGTGCTAGGGGATGCTATGGAATGGGATGGCAAATGGAGAGACCCTTGCTGGCACATGCAAACCCTGCCCTCCTTGGGATTCTAGGGGATGCTAGGGATTGCAACTAGAAAGGCCCTGGCTGGCCGTGCAAATCCTGCCCTTCTTTGGGTGCTGCGGAGAGATGAGACCCTTGCTGGCACATGCAAATCCTGCCCTCCTTTGGGTGCTAGGGGATGCTAGGGATGACAACTAGAAAGGTCCTGCCTGGCACGTGCAAATCCTGCCCTCCTTGGGGTGCCAGGGGATGGTAGGGAATGCAACTAGACAGGCCCTGGCTGGCATGTGCAAATCCTGCTCTCCTTGGGGTGCTTGGGATGGCAATGGAGAGACCCTGGCTGGAACATGCAAATCCTGCCCTTCTTTGGGTGCTGTGGAGGGATGAGACCCTTGCTGTCACGTGCAAATCCTGCCCTTCTTTGAGTGCTAGTAGCAATGGCAACTTGAAGTACCCTTGCTGGCACGTGCAAATCCTGCCCTCATTCAGGTGCTAGGGGATGCTAGGAATTGCAACTAGAAAGGCCCTGACTGGCATGTGCAAATCCTGCCCTTATTTGGGGGTGCATAGGGAATTGGATGGCTACTGGAGAGTGGAGACCCTTGCTAGCCTGGCACGTTTTTGGGTGGGGGTGCTGCTGCTCGTGCTCATGCCTGACTGCTGGAAGAGCCCCCTCTCTCTCTGTGGCAGACATCCGCTGCTACCCGCTGATGCCCACTGTTTGTGCCTGACTGATGCCCACTACCCATGCACCCACCCGCACGCCAGTGAACTCGCTCTAACGGATAGAACCTTGTTCTCAAAGTAAAAAAAAAATTTATAAACCTGGCAGCACCTCCTGTACCCACCGCTTGCTCCTCATCTGAGGAGCCAGCCACCACCACCGAAGGTCCAGGGGCAGCGACCTCCTCCTCCTCCTCCTCCTCCGAGAGCACCACGTTGGCCCCCAGCCATGGAATCAGCACAGCAGCCTTCTTCATTTTTTTTAAAAAAACAGCAAGCAGCCAACCAAACCAAAACACACAGTCACCCACCACACACCAACACTCACCAACCAGCCAAACAACACAGCCAAACCAAACACAAGCAGCCAAAACACACAAACAGAACAGCCACCCAGCCAAACACACACTCTCTTGCCACACAGCTCCGCACGCACTAGAATTTCCTGTTTCTGGTGCGATCACGTGCTCTCGCGATACTTTTTATGAATGCCCAAACTGAACCGAACACGTGCGAACCGAACAGCCAAACCCGAACTCAGCGAACGACCCGAACGCACGAACCGAATGCGCACACCGAACCGAATGGCCGAACCCAAACCACGATCTGTTCGCACATCCCTAGCCTTAACCAGCCAGGATGGACAAGGGTCCAGTTCACAACAGGTGGTCCTGACAGCCCCAAGAACCTCTTCCGCATCAGCAGGGGTCATCAGCTGAAACTGATCCCACAAACAAGGACAAGGCGGGGCCTCCATAGCCAAGAATTGCCCTACTTCAGAAAATGCAGCATCAAAACCATGGTGAATCCGAGCAATCTTATCCACAAAACAATCCACAAACAAGTCACAGCGGGCACTAGACGACTCCACTACAAGATGGACGGAGGCCGAACTGACCAGTCCATGCACCACCCAGAACAGCTCCATTGGACAGGATTTAGCGGATGCTATAAGAGCAGCAAAGGACTCTTTCTTTGCTGTTTGCACAGCAACGGCATAGGCTCGTATACTCGCTCTGTGCCGCAACCTGTTGGCTTCAGCACGTGAACGACGCCACTGTCACTCCAACCATCTTCCCTCCTGCTTCAACATCCACAGCCCCTCTGAAAAACATGGAGGCCTGCGGTGCTGCCGCCTGGGAAGCGGACACCTCGGAGTTATCCAATCAATGGTCTCCATCAGCTACCCTGTTGAGGGTAGCTGGCACAATGGAGTTATTTGCATGGAAAGTAGCACCTCCTGCAATCACTGCTGACCATATCACTACACTGCTCCCCTATATCGACACACACGTATTTCTGCCTCCCCTTGAACAACCAGGACCTGCTGTGTCCTGAACATCTGGCACTATAGACCAATGATTCCCTGTTCATGACTCCACTAGAAAAGTCTCTTCACAAAGAAAGCATCATGCCTGTAGATCATGTGTACTAGTATTTAAACAGTTTTCGCCCTTATTTTTCCTTGTGCACTCAGTTTGGTTTAATTACAAATTATAGATGTATGTTTATTGTTATTGAATACATTCAAATGATGGACATTGTGTTCAGCATGTGGACAGCTGTACATTATTCTGAAATCATGACTGACATATGTAGTGTTCTTGTTTGTCCTGATTTTCTGAGGTCTGAACTGGGGGTTCTGTTCATTCCCCATTCCCCTCCGGGTGTATATCTGTCAATGTATTCGTTTCTGAATTTTTCCCTACAGGCCTATTCCTTCCCTATTCCTCTCTGGCTGAATATCTGTCAATTTATTTGTTACCAGTTTTTCCCTACAGGTAATTTTCCATACAGGTCTTGATAGAGAAACTCACCCAGTAACATTTGCACACTGCCTTCTCGTAAGTGTTTTGCATGACCCAAGACAAAAAGAAATAAATTGTTTTTACCTTTTTTCATTTGGTGCAATGATCAGTCATGTCCTGTCTTCTTCTCTAAAGTGTCTCGCATTGACATGGCCTTCTTGTAATTGTTTCACATGGGTCTAAGAAGCATTTTTCCAATTTTAATTTATTATGACTTTTGGCCTGGGAAACAATTGTTGTGACTTCTGCTTCTCGTCGGTGGTTCACATGGCTTTCTTGTAAGTGTTTCGCGTAGCCTAAGAAACATATTTGCAATTTAAAAATTTGTATCATTATTTTTAGCCAACAATCACTACCTTTTTCTTCTTGTCAGTGTTTGCATGACCTTCTCATGTTTCGCACGGCCCTAAGAATCACTTGTACTTTTTAATTGATTATTATTTTTGGCCAACGATCACTGTGCCTTCTGCTTCTCGTCACTGTTTCACAGGGTCTTCTCATACGTATTTTACATGGGCTTTAGAAACATGATTAGTATTTTGTTTTTCTGTTTTGTACAATGAACGTTATTGTTCAGTCTTCTTTTATGAAGTGTGTCACAGGACCTTCACCTAAGGTGCTCATATGGCTTAAGAATCAATGTTTCTTTTTATTTCTTGGGCCTTCTCTTGAGTGTTTTATATCGCGTAGTGAAAACAATTTATTTATTTTTTATCTTTGTGCACCAATCTTACTGTCCCACCCACAGGAGGACAATTTTTTTCTTCCATGAAGTTGGCCTACATGGGAGAGTGATTTACCGATTAGGGATGGGCGAACGCAGTTCGGAAGTTCAGACCAAACTCGACCAGTTCGGTCGACTGAACCGAACTTCCAAACAGAACTCGATTTTCGAACCAAACCAAATTTCTGAACTCGGTTCTGTTCGCCCATCCCTATAAGATAATATTCCATTTAGTTCAATGGGGTTTGAATTTCTGAACTCTGTTTGGAAGTTCGGAGTTCAGACCGAACTCAAATAGTTCAGTCGAGTGAACTGAACTTCGGAACCGAACTCGATTTTTGAACCGAACCGAATTTCCGAACTGTTCGCCCATCCCTATTACCGATATCCCTATTTACTTGGGGTCTGGGAAATAAAGATGTAATTATTAATACAGTCAAGAATCCCATGTGTACACTCTTTCAGTAATTAGACTTTTTGGAGGTCATGGGAGTATTTGTGATTTGGACATCAGTTCTAGAGTTGATGGGTGTCGACTACAGATGTCGGTTCTTTCATAGTGTGTTAGGTTCATTCTCTGCATATTGTTTTGCAGGCTTATAAAATTGGGACCTTTTATCACAGCTTTCCTATATTTGACAGAGAGGATCCTGAAGGTATGAAATACAACCCTGAAAATTTTCATGTACACTGGCTGGAATATAAAGATGTTACAGTCAGACATACTTTTATAAGGTAATTACTTATACCACCAGGCCCTTTATCCAATCCTTCTGAAATTTGGCAGAGGCAGTAAACCTGGGTAGGGGGTATACATTTTCCATGTGTCATCCACATTAGATGAGAGACAAAGACGTTACAACCAGGAATGTATATACAGATTTTTACAAAATAACATCATTAAACTGCTTATAAAATTGGATTACTTTATCCAATCTTTTTGAGATTTGGTACACATAATTTCATCCATTGGTGGTACAATGCCACCATTTTCATCCAAATATAATGAAAAACAAAAACATTACAGCTGAAAATGTGTTTTCCATTGAAACCAATGGAAATCAAAATGAAAGCAAAACCAAAAATGAAATTTTGATATTTATGAAAATGAAAGATTTAAATAAAGAAAACAAAAAACAAAAACAAATAACAAGGATCCCTGGTGCACACCTCTAGCTTGTATGCTATGGCAAATGGCTACAGGAAGCATTTGAGTGCTGCCATTAAGGGCAAAAGTGAGGATAATAAGCCTATATAAAGTCAGGATTGAGGAAGAGAAAGGAGAGGAGCTGCTGTGAAGAGAAGAAGCAGACTGCTGCCTTTCTTGCTCTCTCTGCTAGGCCCTGGACAACTAAATTAAGGCCTGTTCATGTAAAAAGGGGCAATTTAGAGTTGTTGATCAAATCCAATTGTACTAAGTGTTCTAATTGGGGTAAATGAAAAATAAAAGAGATAAATTAGAATTGGTATCCTGTTTTGTTGTTCTGCCCTTTGGCAGGGCTTCTTTTGGGCTTCTATAAGAGCAAAGGGAGAAGAGTAAGTGTCTGTACCAGAGCCTTAAATCAAAAGAGAAACACTGGATGATCAGAAGGCCTGCATGTTTCCTTGAAGCTGGGTGTTAAAGTTATGTGGACATTTGGTTCTCATTACTTGTGAAATATTACATTTCTATTATTGAAAAGTATGCTGTGGATGTAAGATTAACAACATTTACACCGCTTTTAAACGAGGGGCGCTGAAGCACCTCCTGAACGCCGCGTTAAAGCAAAGCCGCCGGAAGTGACGTTCTCCCCGTTGCCGGTGGCGGCGGCAGCGGCAGCTGGCAACACGGGGATTTGGAGCGGCATGTTCTGAAAGCCTGAAAATTGAAGTCTTAAGAACGCGCCGCTCCAAAGCCCCGTGTCGCCAACCGCCGCCGCCGGCAACGGGAAGAACGTCACTTCCGGCGGCTTTGCTTTAACGCGGCGTTCAGGAGGCGCTTCAGCACCCCTCGTTTAAAAGTTCCCTCAGATATTAACAGAACATAGTTCAGTTATGAGAATATAGATTGTCTAAATATACCCTTGTGTACATATTTTACCTTTGTTGTGAAATTTGTCTCTGGATGTCTTTGATGTGAGTCCCAAATTGAACCTAAGGAGTTACACTTCCAGCAGTTTTTTTCCTGTTACCACTTATCGTTTTAGGTGGACAGTCTTATTGTCAGTGGGGAGTATCCCAAACCCTGTGGACCAGCACAAAGAGCACACAAGGTGCGCATGCATATACATGCACACAAGTCTCACGTGCACTCCCTGCATGGGCCGGCAAAGCCTGCGTAAACTTTGTGGTGGCATGCATGTGTATTTGTATGTGTATGCACATGGTAGCGCACGCAGGGCTCAGGATTGGCCCCACCGTATCAAAACCAAGTGTTACTAACTGAATAGTGTTGATGTTGCATCTTGAAGGCATTTTTTTTGTGATCACCAGGGAAATCATGCAGATGCTGAGTACCAACCACTTAGCAGCTCGGTGGACATGCACATTGGCTGGAATGATGGACACCTGGGTGGATCAGAAGGTATGGGGTATCCTATAGGGCAGGCCTGCACAATATACGGCCCCCAGGCCACATGCGGCCCACCTATACATATTTTGAGGCCCACTCTTTGTTAATTGTGCACGGCCCACGGAGCTGTCTGTCTCCCCCACTGGTGCATAACGTTTTTTCCCGGCAGCAAGCTAGCACTGCCTGGGTCTCTCCCTGGGTCCTTTCCTTCTCTTGCTTGGATCTAAGTTCCCATTGCTGCTGATCCCACCACCCACCCAGGCCCATCCCTCATCTGTCTCTGCCTCCTAGCAGTGCTGCAGGCCTGTAGCAGCAGCCAATCAGACTGGGAGATAAAGCTGTTTGTAAACAAACTCCTCCCCACATGAGTGATCAGAAGGTTGCTGCCTTGTAAAGAAGGTTCTTCAAGATAACTCACAACATTCTCACAATTGGTTTGTGCACGGCACGCTCACCATATTCAAATAATAGACCACGTGATGGTCTTGAGGGAATTCCTCCAGTATAAAAAGCACTCTCCCCCTCAGAATGACAGTTCCTTCCAACCCTTTCTAGGAATATAAGAAAATTCCATGTGGGGCTGGAAGGGTGGGGTGTTGTGAGCATGTTTGGAACCATCTCAAAGAACCTTGTTTACAAGGCAGCAACCTTCTGTTCGTCTTCAGGTGGCTCTTAACAGGCGGCAGTTGCTTTATGGAAAGCGGCTCCGTGGTATCGTCAGGTTAAATTTACCCATAATTTTGAATTATATCTGAATAAACTGACTAACCCAGAGTTGCGAAGGAATTTTACATTGCTCCGGTTCCAATTATTTAATTTGGCCGTGTTAGCAGGTCGGTTCCGAAACCAACCTATAGAAGCACGCATATGCCCATGTCCTCTGCGAGAGGTTGAGGATCTTCCCCATGTTTTATTTTGTTGTCCCTGGTACACTAGCATTAGGCAGGCATGGATGGAGTCTTTATGGGGAAGTAAAGAATTTACCCCTTTATTAACTATGATGAGATCACTTTTAAATGCAACAATGGATTCAGAGATAAACGCGGTAGCAACAGTCCTCCTTCTGGCTACAAAGATGAGGCAGGAGAATATTCTTGCCGAATAACTTCTTTTTTCTTGTTGAAATAACCCTTCCTCCCCCTCCATCTTGTTTTATTGTTTGTTCTCTATTTAATTTATCTTGATCTTGTGCGTTGAGTTTAGATGATTAGATTACTTGGCATTTGGTATCTTGAATACAATTGTGGAATATTAATGGTTTGGAATACCTTTTGAATATCATTTCAACTGTTTTATGATGTATGTTTTTGTACTTTGTTATTTATTATGGCCATGGTGAAAACTAGCACCTAATAATCTATCTATCTATCTATCTATCTATCTATCTATCTATCTATCTAAAAATAAAAATACAATAACTGAATGGAGCAAAAATCCCACCCCCATTCCTCCCACCCACTACCCATCTCCCTCACCAAAAACCTGGCAGAACAGCCAGGTCTTGCATTGTCGTTGAAAGGAGGGGAGGTCCGGGGCCAGATGGACCGCAATGAGAGGGAGTTCCACAGCCTCAGGGTGGCCACTGAGAATGCCTCCCCCATGGTCACCACCCGAGAAACTTGGAGGAGCTCGAGAAGGGCACCCCCAGCTGACCACAGGGGCTGATCTAGAATCCGGGGTGTGTGAGGTGGTCTCACAGATAAGTGTGGCCCAGAATGTGTAGGACTTTATAGGTAAGAAACTAGGGATGGGCGAACGCAGTTCAGAAGTTCAGTGTTTGGCCCGAACTCGGCCTGTTCGGATGACCAAAACCGAATCCAAACCCGAACCCGAACCTGAACCCGAACCCACTGAACCGAACCTGATTCTGAACTCCGAAACGACCGAACAGTTTGGTCAGTTCGGATCACGTTCGGATGAGTTCGGGTGGCAAAAACGTGTCACTGGAAGACAAAACATGACAGGGAGGGGGAGTCAGCTGAGGAGCAGACTTCCAGGCACCGGGGTGAAGAGGCTTGGAGTAGCAGCTAGACTGCCCAATCACCATCCCTTTTCTCCTCAGACTACTGGCTTTGCAGTCTGCGATTGGCCACAGGCTAGGCTGCATGGAGCCAATGCGGCTTGCGGTGAGGCGGGTGCAGCAAGTAACAGAGTTCATTGCCCTCCCTGCTGCCAACACCTTCTGAGCTAGTCACTGTTCCTGAATAGCAGGCATTTCAGAAGGCTCCCTCTCCCAGCAGTTTTGTTCTCCTCAATCCATTGCAATTCTCCTCCTATTTCACCCATCCAACCTATCTACCTCCATATTATCATTTATTTAGCTTAGCTTAGATAGATTTCGGTGGGGTTTTTTGTTGTTACCCCTCCCCATATTCCCTGTGTTCAATCTTCCTTCCTCCCTCCGCCCCCCATTGGATCCTTTCCCTCTCCCTCTCGATATATTCCATCCCTGATTCCCTTCCCATTTTTTTATTCATTTTGAGTAGAATTAGATTGATTTAGTTTTCATTTCAGTTTTGTACCCCTCTCTGTGTTCTTTGCATTTCCCCCTCATCCCAAATATATATAGATAGAGATAGTAGATAGTAACTTAGCTGAGATAGAGATAGCATTTAGAGATTTAGTAGTGTTTGTAGGAGTACGCCTTTGTATGTATTACATAATCCATTTAGTTCATAGCATTTAGAATAGTTATAGCAGTTCGATTTAGTGTAGATAGATAGATATAATATTAGATTAAAAAAATTAAATAAACAATTAAAAAAATATATATATAAAAACATTATTTTGGAGGGAAAAATGGAGAAGGGAAGGAGAGGCCAGTCTGCTGCCCATAGGAGAGACAATGGGGCATGTGCCAGAGGCAGAAGGAGCCGTGCCAGGGGAGCGGTAACAGGGAGGAGCAGTAGCCCAAGCACATCACCACACCCAAACTCAGCAGGCCTGCTTTAGGGCAACAAGCTTCAGCAGCTCAGCATTGCCTCCTGGCAGTGCCCTCCTCCACTGCCATGCAGGGCACTGGAAGGCCAGCAGGACATGAGGCTGCATCTGTCTCTGTTGCTGCTGGTGCTGGAGCAGGTGTTGGTGCTGCTTCCTATGTTCCTCCAGGACCACCAATATCCCACACTGTCAAGGCGATCCCCAGCAGTCCAGAGCTGATGGATCCCACCCTGGCTGCTAGAGGCAGGGCCCGATCCCCGGGCAATGGCAGTAGGGAGAGGAGCAGCAGCACTAGCAGCTATAGAGGGGGGCACAGGAAGAGTGCCAGCAGCATGGCGGGCATGGGCAGTCTAGTCTCAGGGTCCCAGTACTCCCCATCATGGAACATCACTGTGATTGCGGACAGTGAGTCAGAGGCAGACACTTGTGCCGCAGAGGAGATGTCTGGAGATGTCTGGAGCTGAGGAGATGGCTGACCCTCCTCCTAGAGTTGTGTTGCCAGTGACACCAAGTTCTCCCCCTCCCAGCAGCACTGGCAGCAGTGTGTTACCCAGGGTGGGCCAGAAGGCAGATGGGAGTGGGGGGAAATCCTCAGTCTGGGAACATTTTAAGCCGGTGCAGGCAGATGATCCCAGAGAGGTGCAATGCACTTTGTGCAATAAGCTGGTGAAGCATGGGCAGATGCTCGCCAACCTTGGGACAACTGCAATGGTGAGGCACCTCAAGGCATGCCACAGTGCTCTGATGCTAAGTGGGAAGGAAGGGGAAGTGGATGCCAGCGGGTTCCCGATTGCAGCAGTGGCCAGTCGCCCGGCTCCTTCAGTGGGCAAGTGTCCCACACACACCAACTGCTTCTGCCTCTAGCAGCAGGAGCAGTATGGGGGCAGAACAGCAGCAGGAGCCTCGCCAGCAGCATCAGTCCACTATGGAGGAACTGGGGTGGTGGCAGCTGTCAAGGCCATTGGGTGCTGGAGGATGGCGTGGCTTCTTTCAGGAGAAAGCCAAGCACCTGTTGGCCGAGATGATTGCGCTGGATGAGCAGCCCTTCTCAATTGTAGAGGACAAGGGCTTCCAGCAGCTGATTGGATTTCTGGTTCCCCAGTTTAAGCTGCCTTCCCACTCCACCCTGAGTTGGACTGTGGTGCCACAGTGGTACAGGGCTTTGAAGGAGCGGGTGAGGGAGCAGCTCACAAGGGCTGGGGGGGGCACTGTCCACTTCACAACTGACCTGTGGTCCTCCAGGAACACCCAGAACACCTACCTGGCAGTGACTGCACACTGGTGGCAGGACCCAGAGGCAGTGCTTACCCTGCTTCAGGAGCGGTCCTGGTAGCTAGCAACCTGGGTGGGCAGACAGGCACCTTGGCATGGGATCCAGGAAGGTGGACTGATGCCCACTGTTTGTGCCTTGTGACCTGTAATTCTGCTCACGGGGCACTGTCATTCCACCTTTTCTTTATGCAACCTCCAGTTCATGGTGAGAGAGAGACAGAGAGACAGAGAGAGAGAAAGAGAGAGAGAAATAAGAGAGAGAGAGAAAGTCTCCCCACTGCTAGAAGGAGAGACAGACAAGATCCCACCCATTCTGTCACATGCACTATATGGCCAGAGAGAGAGAGGTTCCCCACTAGAATGAGAGAGATGGTGGGGGAGGGGGAGAGGTAGGTGTATCCAGCTCAAGCTGCCACCTGCCAGAACCAGGAAGAACTCCCATCTGTGCTCATGCGCCCGATCAAGGCCCATTGCTCACATCCAGCAGCAAACCTACCAGAATGAGTTGGAATATATCAATATAACACAATGTATTATATGTGCCTGCCTGCCTGTGTGCATTCCGGTACCTGCTGCTACCACCTATTGCTTGATTGAATGAAGTGTGCCCAACCATGCACTAATTCTAAGGACATAATTATCCTTAAACTCACATAGGCTGTCATTCCATTGTACCTTAATCAGTCATGCCCAGCCCGCCCATCCTGCTGATGCCCGCTGAAGCTGCTGGAAATAAAAGCCCCTCCGACCACCATCTCCTGCTGCCTGCTGCTCGCTGCTAAGGAGCCTGTCTCTCTTTTTTTCTGGCACACCTACACAGACACAAGCCCTGTCCCTCCTGCTGCCTGGCACATCTTTGGGTTAATACTACCTTAACTACGCTACATGTGGAGCCAGCCAGATGCTGCTGGTAGGGATCAACAAGCTGTATGAGATTCTGACACCTGCCAGCACTGACACTGTATGAGATTCTGACACTTCAGCACATAGGGATAAAAGATTGGCAAACGAAGCTCGTAACAACAAATATAACGACTTTTATTAAAACTATCTAAACAACAAAACAACAACAACAGCAACATTATAAAACCAAAACCAAACATTAAAAGGAAAATTAGAAAGGAGGAAACTATTAGTCTTTGGGCCTGTCACCTGGGACTTGGGGGAAAGGCAAAAGGCGGTGGGGCACAGCACAGGGCTGAGGGGCAAACTCCTCGACCCCTTCCATGTCCTGATGCCACCTGGAGACCGCCTGGTGGTAGAGTTCCAGCCTCTCCAACTCGGCGGAGATGTACTGGGAGTACGCCTCCACCTGCTTCTTCTCCACCTCGAGAGCCTGGAACTTTTCCACCAGGCATTTCTCCATGCAGTGCAAACCCAAAATCATCTGGCAGCCGGGCCTCTCCACTTTGGCCTGAAAGGCCTTGCCCGCAGCAGACTCCCGGGGCCTGGGGAACTCCACATCGGGGCTGGAGGAGGGGGAAGGGTTTATATGGCGTAACTTCTGGGTTGCCTTCCCCCCCTTTTCTGGTGCTGATTCTCAGGCTCCATGGTCACGCCAGAGTCCTCCTGCCACCTCACCGTCTGACCATGGAGCCTTCCAATATGGGCGATTAGCCCCGATGTGGTCCCCTGTCTCTGCCTCTGGAAACTTTTCTTGCAGATCTAAAGAGCATAGAAAGATAGGAACATAAGAAGTGCCATACTGTGTCAGACCAATGGTCTGTTTCAAGCCCTGCCTGCATTCTGTCTCCAGAGTCCTCCTGCTGCCTCACCGTCTGGCCATGGAGCCTTTCAATGTGG
>QEPC01007559.1:11534524-11620815 GCA_003113815.1 Sphenodon punctatus | reverse complement strand
AGACCCTGGCTGGCATATGCAAATCCTGCCCTTATTTGGGGGTGCTAGGTAGGGATGGCAACTGGAGAGTGGAGACCCTTGCTAGGGATGGCTGGCAGGCACATGTTTGGGTGGGGGTGCTGCTCGTGCTCGTGCCTGACTGCTGGAAGAGCCCCACACCCTACAGTACCCTCTCTCTCTGTGGCAGACATCCGCTGCTACCCGATGATGCCCACTGTTCGTGCCTTACTGACGCCCACCACCCACGCACCCACCTACACTCCAGTGAGCTCACTCTAACGGATAGAGCCTTAGGTTTCTTGTTCTCAAAGTAAAAAAAAAGTTTACAAACCTGGCAGCAGTGGCAGCACCTCCTGTGCCCACCAGCTCTTGCTCCTCCTCCACCACCAAAGGTCCATCAGCAGCGGCAGGAGGAGCCTCTTCCTCCACCACCGGCTCCGCCACCTTGGCCTTCCCCCAGGCCCAGCATTTAATGGTGGTCACCGTCTCCATTTTTAATTATTTTTTCTTTAAACACTCACACCAAACATCAAACAGTCACCCACCACACCAGCACTCAACAACCAGCCAAAACAACACAGCCAAACACAAACAGCCAAAACACACAAACCAAACAACCAGCCAGCTAAACACACACTCTCCCGCCACACAGCTCTGCACACACTCAAATTTCTGGTTTCCAGCGTGATCACGGAATCTTGCAATACCTTTTCCCAAACGCCCGAACCGAACCAAACACAACTGAACCGAACGCCTGAACCCAAACTCAGTTACCAACACGAATGTCCGAACCGAATTCCCGAACAGGACCGAACCAAACGACCAAACCCGAACTGCGATCTGTTTGCACATCCCTATAAGAAACAACACCTTGAATTGGGCCTGGAAGACTATAGGCAGCCAGCGCAGTAAATGGAGTACCAGTGTTATGTGTTCACAATGACCCATCCCCATAAGGAGATGGGCTGCTGCATTCTGCACAAACTTCAGTCTCCGGACTGTCACAAATGGTAGCCCCATGTACAGTGCTCTACAGCAGTCCAGACTTGAGATGATGAAGGTATGGATGATAGTGGTCAGGTTGGAGCCCTGCCATATATAGCTGGATGAATGCGCTCCTCACCACAGCCACCAACTGGGCATCCAGGCAGAGCTGATAATCGAGGAGCACCTCCAAACTACAAGCCTGAGGAACCAGGGAGGGATGAACCCCATCAATGATGGGGGCCACCAACCCCTCGGCCCCTTCCACCAGCATCACCTCCATCTTGTCAAGATTCAGCTTCAGATGGCCCACCCTCATCCAGTCTTCCAAAACCACCAAACACCAAGTAAGTACCGAGACTGTCAGGCCCGGGTCATCTGAAAATGAGAGGCATACTTGGGTGTCATCAGCATATTGATGACACCAAACATCAGACCCCCTCATGACCTTTCCCAAAGGCTGCATGTAAAATTGAACAGGAGAGGGGACAGAATAGAGCCTTGCCGAACTCCATATGTGAGGTCCCTGAGAGATGATGAACAGTCCCCCAGCACCTCCCACAGAGACCTCCCAGCCAGGAAGGAACGGAACCATTCAAGAACAATCTCACCCACCTTGACCCAGTCCCGCAAGCAAGTCACCAACATCTCATGATCAACCTTGTCAAAAGCAACTGACCGATCTAACAGTATCAAAACGGTCAACGACCCCGATCCAGCTCACGGTGAAGGACATCGATCATGGCTGCAAGCACAGTCTCAGTGCCATAGCCCAGATGAAAGCCAGTTTGTGAGAGGTCAGAAAACTGATGCAGTCCAAATGCCCCTAAAGCTGCTGAGCCACCACCCATTCAATAACCTTCCCTAAAAAGGTTAGAGACTGACCAACAGTTGGCACAGGAGTCAATGTCAAGTGATGGCTTCTTGATCAGAGGTCGTACCACAACCTTCTTAAAGCATCCCAGCACCTTGTCTTACTGAAGGGAGGCATTGATCACCCCCGCCAACAATGGCCGCAGTGTCTCCTGGCTGGCCTTAACCAGCCAGGATGGGCATAGGTCCAGTTCACAACAGGTAGCTCTAACCGCCCCAAGGACATCCCCATATCAGCGAGTGACACCCACTGAAACGGATCCCATAAAACTGGACAAGACGGAACATCCATAACCTCTGGTTCTCCTACCATATCAAGTGCGGTGACGAAGTTGTGGTGAATGTGAGAGATTTTATCCATAAAATAGTCAGCAAACAAGTCACAGAAAGCACTGGAAGTTTGCAGTTCCAGGTAGAGGGAGGCTTGACTGAACATCCCCCTTGCCACCCAGAAATGCTCAGCCAGACATAACTTCATGGATGCTTTGAGAACAGCAAAGAACCCCTTCTTTGCTGCTCGCAGAGCCACTGCATAGGCTTTTAAACTACTTCTATGCTGCAATATGTCGGCTTCAGTGCAAGTATGACACCACCGTTGCTCTAACCACCAGCCTTCTTGCTTCAGCCACTGCAGGTCCTCCATAAAGCATGGGGACGTGCACTGTCGATGCTCAGGGAGAGGACACCTAGGAGCCTCCCCATCGATGGCTGCAGACAGCAAGGTGTTCCAAAAAGCTACAAGGTTATCAAGATTGGAAGGTAATTCCCCAATAGCATTCCGAAATCTCTCCGGTTTCTTAAGTCTCTGGGGATGAGCCAACATAACAGACTCCACACCCCTCCGGGTGCAGACATGTGCCAGGACATAGACCCATAAAAGGTAATATTCTGTCTATGATAAGGGCCCCAATACCACATCCCCCACCAATAGATTCCCTTCCTCAAGGCCTGTGCAAAATACCAGGTTCAGGGTATACCCTCCAATCCTGCCTCGGGCCAGTAACCATCTGAGACAGTCCCGCGGTTGCCATGGCAGTCATGAACTCAAGCTCCACCTCCCCAAGGCTGGCATTGACATGAATATTGAAGTCCCCCTGGACCACCATCCTCAGGGACTGCAAGACCACCTACGACACCAGCTCCTCTAGGGAATGCAGACATGCTGCAGTACAGGTAGGTGCATGGTATACTATCAGGAGCCCCAAACTGTCTCCAGCCAAATCAATCACAAGGTGGAGGTCCTCAATATCTGGCAAAGTTTTCACTGCATACCATTACCTCCTAACGGACCATGTGTCCCTAAAAATAATGGCTACACCGTTCACCACCACCACCACCACTTCGTCCGTGGCTGATGCTGTACGGAGTACACGACTGGAACCAGGTAAGCCAGAATTGGCCCTGACTCAGTGCCCAGCCAGGTCTCTGTAATACACATGAGGTTGGCTGCTTGGTCCAGGATCAACTTCTGGACCGTTGTTGATTTATTTACAACCAACCTTGCATTCAGCAGCATCAAGCCCAGGCCAGGGGGGCGCTCCGATCTTCAACCACCTCACCACCTGCCTGGGGGGAAATAAGGGGAACAGGCACCAGTCACCTGTTCTGTCTTGTAGATCAAACAACCCCCCCACAAGGGACCATACTTCCCCAAATCCATCACTACCCCAATATCTGCAGTCCTCCCCACAGCCATTCCCCTCCAAGACTCTCCCCGCCCCCCATGGCCATCCTGCCCAGCAGGTGAGGGAAATATCCCTCCCCCAACCCACCCATACCCCAACTCACAGGAGGATATACAGCAACCCTCCCACAAGGATCATATCCCCACCCTAACCCAGTCCCCCTGTCCCTCTTCTCACTAGGGGAGGGGTAGTCTCCCCTATAGTCTCCCCAATAATCTAAACAAACCCCACCCCCCAAACAGAACCACCCCTCCCCAACCAAACTCCACCCAAAAAACCAACCACCATTACCCAGTCCCAGCACCTTAGAATGCCCATCTACCCACCCCCAAACCCACCATCTCTTAGTAACTCCCGAGGACCCCTCATCACCCACCCCCAATTTAAACAACAATAGAATCCCCATGCCATGCAGGCACCACTGAAGGGCCACTTCCTCTCAAAGTATGCACAGTAGGCCTTATGCACTAACAGCCCCATATTCTTCACTTGGTGGGGAATTTCCCTGGGACATGTGCCTCTGTGTCTGGTACATCTGGATTAGGACTCTCATTCCAGTCAAGTGCCTGCCCATCAGTCTGCACAATGTTGTGCAAGACACAGAAAGCAACCACTGCTAGTCCAAGTTCAGGTCCACACATTTCAAAAGCATCTGCCACTGTCCTTTCAGAACCCCAAAGGTTCTCTCCACAATTTTTCAGCAGTGATTGAAACATTCATTGAACTGGTCCTTGGCAGGTGACTCCCACTCTGGATATATCTTCAGCAAGACAGGGTGCATATAGACAGTCCTTCAATCTGTACCAAGGGGCCAGGCCTGAAAAATCCCCTTATATTTTTGAGCAAAGAGAGGGAATGAGTGTAGAATTTGTGAATCATGCACAGCGGCAGCATGCTTTGCATACATGTTACTAAACAGTAGCTGTGTGTCTACTACAACCTGGATCACGATGGAGTAAAATTTCTTTCTCTATATGTAGGTCCCATCCACAGCCCTATGTGGGAATCCGTACTGTTGGAAACCACCCATTATTCTCTCTAGGCTGGCAAAACCAATCACACTTTCTAGCAGAGTTTTGTTTATAGTTCTGCATACCTCGTGAACAGTAATGCATACTGTTCCTCTCCCAACCCCAAACTGTGCTGTCACAGGTCTGCTGTGAGGAGTTTGTCATCTACTTCACATACAAGATCGCTCGGATTCAAAGCGACTTTGACACGTGATTGGGGGAAGTAGGTGGAGAGCACAAGGTGATGGAGGCCCCGTCTGGTCCAACTTTGTGGGGGGAGTTTCAGGAAGTAACACCAGCCGATGAGGTGGATGTCTTGGGGTCTGTGAGAGACACCTGTTGTGAACTTGATCCATGCCAGTCCTGGTTGGTGAAAGCCTCCAGGGAGACACTGAGGACGGTGCTGGCGAGTGTGGTTAATGCGTCCTTGCAGCAGGGGAGACTGTTGCCTAGCCTCAAGGAGGCTGTGGTGCGCCCCCTGCTGAAGAAACCATCATTGGACGTGGATGCACTCGCCAGCTACCGACCGGTCTCTAACCTTCCCTTTTTAGGGAAGGTTATTGAGCCGGCGGTGGTGATCCAGCTCCAGGCGCATCTATACAGCATCAGTTTCCTAGACCCTTTTCAATCTGGGTTCCTCCCTGGCTATGGCACTGAGACGGCGCTGGTGGCCTTGGTCGACGATCTCCGCTGGGAGATGGATGCAGGATGTTCAACATTTCTCATCCTGCTAGATCTCTTGGCTGCTTTTGACACCTTGGACCATGGCTGCTGTTGCGACAGCTGCGTGACCTGGGGGGTCTGGACGGGACTGTTCTTGAATGGTTCTGCTCATTCCTCTTGGGGAGAAGCCAGCAGGTAATGTTGGGAGCTGAAACATCTTGCCTCAGAGCTTTATCCTGCGACATTCTGCAGGATTCCATTCTGTCTCCACTGTTATTTAATGTATATATGCAGCTTTGGGGGGAGGTCGTGAGAGGCTTCGGGGATGCGTTGTCACCAATATGCTGATGACACTCAGCTGTACCTCTCTTTTTCAACTGACCCAGACCCTGCTGTCTCGGTGCTATCCCAGTGTCTGGAGGCTGTGGCGGAATGGATGCGGCAGAGCAGACTGAAGCTCAACCCCGATAAGATGGAGGTGATGTTGGTGGGGAGAGCGAGGGAGGTGTCAGTCCCCCCTGATTAGGGGGGGATCGCCCTCGTATAGGTCAGCAGGTTCGGAGTCTGGGGGTGATATTGGACGCAGATCTCTGCCTGGAGCGACAGGTGGAAGTAGTGGCGAAGGCCGCCTTCCACCAGTTATATCTGGTGCGGAGGCTGCATCCATACGTCTCTGACCCGGACCTGACCTCCCTCATCCATGCCTTTGTCACCTCAAGGCTGGACTACTGCAATGCGCTCTACATGGGGCTGCCCTTGTTCCTGGTTCAGAGGTTGCAGCTAGTGCAGAATGCAGCAGCCTGGCTCCTTTAGGGGACGGGCCATCGGGAGCACATAACACCTGTGCTCCGGACTCTGCACTGGCTGCCAATAGCGAGCCAAGCCATGTTCAAGGTTTTGGTATTGATCTATAAAGCCCTTCACGGTCTGGGCCCCTCATACCTCAGGGACCGCCTTGCCCTCCACGCTCCAGAGCGGTTCTTCGGTCTGCCGGGACTGCTTTCTTGGAGGTCCCCCATGTTAAGTGGGGGGCCACAATGGAGAGGGCATTCTTGGTGGCCGGGCCACACCTTTGGAATTCCCTCCCGGAGGAAGCTCACCTGGCCCCAAGCCTATTAACATTCCGGCAAATTTGCAAAACCTGGCTGTTCGCCCAGACCTATGGGGAAGGGGGGAGGGAGTTGCGGGGGTTATTTCCTTCCACCCTTATTTATTGTATTAATTATTTTTATGTTCCCTAGTCGTGTTTTAATTGCTGTAATTTTAAGAGTATTTTAAATGTTTTATAATTGTATTTTTATTTATTTTTGAGACTGTTAACTGTCCCGAGCTGTTTCAGGAGGGGCGGGGTATAAATGTGATTAAATAAATAAATAAATAAATAAATGAGTTTGGTGTGGCAAATTTCTAAACAGGTATGGTCATTCTTTTCTCTGGTGGTATGAGGTCACATGGTTATTTTCCCGATTAGAATTGCATAAAGACACACACACCCGTAGACCTTCTCAAGTCAGCTATCAAGCGCTCATCTGTGTCGTTGGGGTCATTGATCACATTATAAATAATAATAATAATAATAATTAATAAATAATTTTATTTGTATAGTGTCCCCCTGCCTTACACAGCACTTAGAGCACTTCACAAAAAAGGTGAAACTATATAAACACTACAAAACAATGTAAAACAATTTAGAACAATTTAAAACAATTATTAAAAAAAATTTAAATGGGGCAAGCAAAATGGGAGGGCACCAGCAGTGGGCATACAATGAAGGCACCACCAGTGGATCTTAAAAGCTCCTAGACAACAAATACATTTAAGGTGCTTTTTAGGAATTTATTTATTTATTTATTTATTTCACTGGTCTTTTACCCTACACCCTCCTGCTCACAGAGCAGCTCGGGGTGTCTCACAATAGACACAGACCAAACAATAAAACACCATCATATAAAACATCCACAAACAATATAAAATTCATTAAAAATACTAAAAACATACTAATAGGGCAAAAGAGACCTCCCCAATCCCCCATTCTACTCATCTCCCTCTCCAAAGGCCCAGCAAAACAGCCTGGTCTTACACTGCCTTTAGAAAGAG
Source organism: Sphenodon punctatus (assembly GCA_003113815.1). Classification (NCBI taxonomy): domain Eukaryota; kingdom Metazoa; phylum Chordata; class Lepidosauria; order Sphenodontia; family Sphenodontidae; genus Sphenodon; species Sphenodon punctatus. Next base: position 11,613,503 of record QEPC01007559.1, on the reverse strand, counting down.
GAGAGATTTGGGCCAGGTGATGCACCATCGGGAGGAAGTTCCACAGCCTAGGTGTGGCCACCGAGAACGCCCTCCCCATCTTCACCACCCGGGAAACCTGGGGGACTTTGAGTCAAGCATCCTTGGCCGACCGCAGGGGCTGCAATATGACCTGGGGCCTGAGGCGGTCCTGCAGGTAAGTAGGGCCCAGGCCATTTAGGGCTTTGAAGGTCATTACCAGCACCTTGAATTGTGCCCGGATGACAATAGGCAGCCAGTGCAGAGAACGGAGCAAAGGTGTAATGTGCTTGCGGCGACCTGTCCCCATTAAAAGATGAGCTGCCACATTCTGCACCAGCTGCAACCTCTGGACCATTCCCAAGGGCAGCTCCACATAGAGTGTGTTACAGTAGCCTAGTTTAGAGGTAATAAAGGCATGGATGGATGATGCTGGTCAGATGAGAGTCTGAGACGTAGGGCTGCAGCTGTCATACCAGATGTAACTGGCAAAATGCTCCCCTAGCCACCACCTCCACCAGGAAATTCAGGCAGAGCTGTGGGTCAAGGAGCACCCCCAGACTACGGATCTGGCCAAAGGGGAGCAGACCCCATCTATGACTGGAGCCACCACCACCCAGCCTTCTCCACCACCATCACCTCCATCTTATCAGGATTCAACCTCAGACAGCTTGCCTTCATCCAATTCCCCACAGCCGCCAGGCACTGGGTAAGCACCAAGACTAATAAGTCTGATAAGCTAAATCTGTGAGTTTTTTTGGAACGTGTAAACTGTTGTTGCGCAAGTGTGGTAGCCAATATTTCTCGCACTTGATCCTTAATACACGAGATTATGCATTTCTAAACAGTAAATGCTTGAGATTCTAAGACCGCTTGTATCGTGCAATTACAAAATAATCTGTAAATTTGGTGCATGTCTAAAAAAATGGCATGAGTGTGCTCTCTGATTGGCAGTTGTATCATGACATTATGACTCAACCTCCATCTTGAAAATATATGTTTAGCAATTGAAGGAGATGGGGGCTCAGCTCTCCCTCCAGTGATAGGGGAACAGACTTTCTCAAATCCTCTCTCTTTCCCCAGAAAGGGACTCCATGGAAGGACTGTATTTTGTAATTATTCTGGAGCCTAGAAAGAGACTGTATGTATCTTGATGTATTTACCCTGTCAGTAGTAATAGATAAAATCTGTTGACTTTTACCTTCTGCCTCCGGTGTGTCCCTGAAATACATGGCATTGTCTAGTACAGTACACAATAGTAATGCTTTCCACACATCATATCTTTTATATTTAGGCCAAGCTAGGGAGGCATTATCTTCTTGCTCAGATCAGCCAGGTCAGGGAGTTTTTTATCTGCAACAACAGGAAAGATTAGGATATTTCTGGCCCAAGCCTGTTTCTCTGAAAATCTCATACCTTCAATATGCTAGCTTCTAGCATCATCGCCAGTTTTTATCACATTTGGTTAGTTTCTTTAAAAAACAAATTGTCATACAAACAAACCAGCACAAGCTCGGTGGGATGGATTCAGACACCCCGTTCTTAGGTGGAATGGCATTTTGCTCTGAGTCAGTGGATCTGATTGTGGTGGGAAGGTGCTCTTCAGCATGAGAATGAATAGAGGGAGCAATAAAAGAAATTCAGCAATTTTGAGAACTTTCTCTTTATTCAGGAAAGTCTTTGAAAGAGAAAACCCCCCAAAAAGAATCACCTTCCACGCTTGGTGCAGCGGGGGTTTGGCGGAACCCCCCCCTCTAGGAAGAAGAGGAGAGGAAGGGAAACAGCTGCCGCCTCGCCGCATCAAGCAAGGAAAGGGAGGGGCTGGAGTGGTTGCTCAGTAACCAGGACGAGGCACCTGGGACTCTCACGGTAAGCGGGATTCCCAGGCGCCATTTTAGTTTCCCTGCTCACCCGCCTCATTTTGGTCACGGCGGGGAGCAGGGAAGACACGTGGCATGGAAGCTGAGCAGCGACCCCTTTGAGCCCGGGATCAGAGCCCTAATTCTCCTTGCGGGCCCAACTGCAGCCGGGAGGGTGTGGTGATCAGCTTCGCTGCCATTCCTCTTCCGCCCCTCATGTTGTTGTAGTGCCTCTGTTGTGGCACACGATGGAGCCAGAGGGACCCTCCCCCACAGCACAGGCAGCATCAGATGTTGACCTCCCCCTTCTACACTGTTCTTGGGTTCCCCACCCCCCATGAATACAGGGGCTGACTGGGTCTTCCTCTTTCCCACCCCCCACTCGGGGCTGTCCAGCCTGGCAGGGCTTGTGTGCCTGGGGGGAGGGGGGAAGGGAGCGTGGCTCCTGGCTTGAGCCAGCAGTGGTGACTGGGACTTCCTCTTTCCCACCCCCCACACAGAGCTGTCTAGCCCAGCAGGGCTTGTGTGCCTGGGGGGAGGGGGGCAGAGGGAGCATGGCTCCTGGCTTGGGCCGGCAGGGGTGACTGGGCCTTCCTCTTTCCCACTCCCCACAAAGGATTGTAGAGCCTGACAGGGCTTGTGTGCCTGGGGGGAGGGGGGGAGGGAGCATGGTTCTTGGCTTGGGACTGCAGAGGTTGGGAGTTATAATCCCACTGTGCAGCCTGCTGCTGCCAAGGGAGGGAATCAGGGGGGATGGGACATCCCTTCCCAGGGGACCAGACAAGGGCTAGCAAATGGGCAGCTATGGTGCCCAAAAAGAGAAAGGCCCTGCCCAAGGGCCCAGTCAAGTGGGCTTCGTGGGCCAGGCTGGCCCCCCAAACCCCATAGCAGGAACAACAGGGAGGAGCAGAGGCAGGGCTGATACTGCAGGCCCTTCAGGGCTCCTCCCAGGGGAGGGCAGAAGCTAGTTACCCTGCACAGATCATGGATGCAGAGTGGGGTGGATCAAACCCAGACAACGAGGTTTGCCCCACACCACTCAGCGGGGACAGCCCCCCCAACAGGGGCAAGGGCACCACCGGGTTTTACCTTCTCATTATAGGGAGGAGGAACCTGAGCCCAGCTGACACAGGGAGGAATTTACCCCCAGCCAGCAGGCACAAATCGCTGCACTAAGGGAAGGAATGCAGGCCCTGACGGACAGCCTGGATTCAGCCCAGAGGTGGCAACAGCATGTGACATGCCGCAGCGACTATCAAAGAACCCCCATGATCCGGAGATGACAGAAGGTGAGCATCATGGGGACTGTACATATGAGTGTTAGCATGACCAGGATGGGGCAGGGCCAGCCCAATGGCACACGCCAGAGACCCCCACTAGGAAAGGCCTGCACTGGGTCTGGATCATCATGTGCCAGTCCCCGTTTGGTAGGTTGGGTGAGTCATGGGGTGGCGATGCCCCCCTCCCTTACCCGAAAGAACCAGGCCCTGTCCAGCTCACCGGCACCAGGCAGCAGAGCCATGCTGCTTGAACAGCACCATTTGGTGCTGCGAGCGATGGGATGAAGCCTGGCCTCTGGCAGGGGGTTACGCTGACGTGTTCACCCCGTGAGACATACATCTGCTGCAGGCAACATGGGAAAAGATCTGAAGCAGTGAGTAAATAGACATCTTTGCGCTCCTCTTTAGTGACCCCATCCCCGATCCAAACAACAGGGTGGATAGGAATGACTGGGAGAAAGGTATTTTATTTCTTAACATTTATTGGCTGCCCCGTCATGCGTACGGCATCTCGGGGTGGCTTACAACAACTAAAACAATGATAAAAATACATAAAAAGACAGTATAAATAATTTTAAAAACTGCTCCCCCAAGCATTCCCCCTCCCTCCCCTCCCCTCCCACCGTCCCCTCCGAAGGCCTGGGCAAACAGCCAGGTCTTACAGGCTCGATGAAAAGCCATCAAACTCGGGGCCAGGCAAGCTTCCTCTGGGAGGGAGTTCCAAAGCCACGACCCGGCCACCGAGAACGCCCTCTCCATCGTGGCCCCCCATTTAACCCGGGGAACGTCCAAGAAGGTGCCCCCGGAAGACCGCAGGGACCGCCCTGGGGCATCGAAGGTGAGGTGGTCCCCAAGGTATGAGGGGCCCAGATCGTATACGGGTTTATAAACCAACACCAGCACCTTGAACCCGGCTCGGTACGCTATATGCAGCCAGTGCAGAGTGCGGAGCACAGGTGTAATGTGCTCCCGTTGCCTCATCCCCATAAGGAGATGGGCCGCTACATTCTGCACCAGATGCAGCCTCTGAATCAGAACCAAGGGAAGCCCCATGTAGAGCATGTTGCAGTAGTCTAGCCTCGAGGTGATGAAGGTGTGAATGAGAGTGGCCAGGTCGGACCCGGAGATGTATGGGCGCAGCCTCCGCACCAAATACAGCTGGCAAAAGGTGGCTTTAGCCACCGCCTCCACCTGCCGATCCAGACGGAGGCCCGGATCCAACACCACCCCCAGACTCTGAACCTGCTGGGCTATGGGAGGGCAGACCCCCCCACACTAGAGAAGTCGCCACCTCCTTTGTCCTTGTCACAGAGAAACATGGGGTCACACATGGGTAACATGGGACTACATGTTTGGTAAATGTGTGGTGCCAAAGGTTTCACATGTATGTAATGTTACTATACATGTACACTATGTAATGTCAAAGGTTCCACATGCTGGTAATGTTAACTCTGAGAATGATAGAACTCAAATTAAAGCTCTGGCACCAGACTACAAACAACACAGGAAATGCAAACGGATAACAGAAAGGGTATTCAAAACATCTGGCTTGCTAGACAGCCCTGTGGAGATGCAAATTAACTTCCATGTTTACCTGGCTTGGCTACGTGACCCACTATTCCCCAAAGGCGGGAAATCCGAGACAAAAAAAGTTAAATGCTATATAAGGAGAAAGATCCCAGAGGGGAGAGACTTTTGCTTGCAAAAGAAACATCTACATACGAATGGGACCAGCCTGAACAGCAGCAGGCTGGGATAGCAGGAATTGAGAGAGATGATTTTGCTCTTTGCCAAATAAGAAGCCAGTGCCCAGTCATTACCTTATGGCTGAGAAACCAGAACTTATGGACCTTACTTAGGGTAAGATGAATAACTTAGGAACTCAACAGTATAAGTTAGGAATGCGTTATATTTACCTTTGATTTCTAATTACCATTCTGTTTAACTATCTTGTTTATGTAATCAATAAAGTTACTTCTTATTTCATAAAGAAGTGGAAAGTGTCTAATATTGGAACACAAGTGAGCTACAAGAGCCCTCAAGCTCTTGCGAACCCAGAGAGTAAAGAGTCTGTAAACGGGAAGGATCATGCCCTTGGGTGACAAGAAGTTTCATTGTGGCACACTTGAATTAGCCAGTGAGAGAAACTGATTCAAGAAAACTGTGCACAAGGGAAACTGAGTCACTCAAACCCGGTAAAGTGGGGGTGTGGACTCCCAAACCCGTGACAGCCCTACCCACCACCATCACCTCCGTCTTATCAGGATTGAGCTTCAGTCTGCTCTGCCGCATCCAATCCACCACAGCCTCCAAACACCGTGAAAGGAATGAGACAGTAGGACCTGTGTTGGTTGAAAATGAGAGGTACTTGCTCTGTCCAGTGCCACCCCACTGGGTGGCAGGCGCTTCCACTTAGCTCAATCTCCACCCAGCCGCGCTGCAACAGGACAGAATTTGTGACTCTCCCCCACCCCACCAATCCCTGGCACAAATGTCCCTCCTGTCCCTGTGATAGCTATGCCCCTGAGCATCAGCCTCAGGCAGATACTTTTGCTCAGTGCCACCAGCAGAGCTTTTCTGCAAAGCCTGCCCAACTCACAGCCCTGGTCTTTGATTTACTGGCAGAGCTTTCCCCATATTTTTTGGCAGCCTTTTGGATGCCTGAGGGATACTCACACATGTGTGGGCATCCAACAGGCTGCCCAAAATCACAGGAATTGCCTAGGATAGGAAATTCCTCCCTTACCTGGTGGCAGTAGGGGTGATCCAGGTGACGTAGGGTGGCTCCTGGAGGTGGTTTGTGGGACCTGGGTGGTGGTGGCAGCCAGGGGGGAGCACTCTCTGTGAGGAGCAGCCAGCAGCAGTGAGGAAGCATGAGTGGGGCTTATGGCTGGCTGGGTTCAGCCTCTGAGCCTGGCTGCCTGGCTCACTGCATATACGCGTGCATGCTTCCCAGTGGCTCAGATGAGATGGGGCACTTTCCTTTGTTCGAGGGACAACTAGGAGGAGAATCACAGTATACAAGGAGGAGAGAAATTAATGGGGGCACTGGATTTGAATGGGGGCACAGACCCACCCCCAGACCCCCTTTGGTTACCCTCCCTGATGCTTCCTCATTGCCACTGGCCACTCCTCCCCTGCCACCACACTGCCTTTCAGACCTTTCTGCCTCTTCCCAGAGATACCTCTCCCCAACTATATCCAGGTAAGTGTGTATGTGTGCGTGATAAATGAGCACCCATTGGGCACCCTTCTTCCAGTAATCCATGACAATTCAGGCGCTATGGATTTGAATGACTTTTCTATTTGGGTAGGGGCTTATTTCAGTTCTAATGTAGGGACCCTGTGCATCCAGCCCTGACTCTCTCTTTCCAGCCTGATTTTTGCCTTGTCCCCAGCCCTGTTTTCTCCCTTCTTCCAGCCTTGTTTCAAAGGCATATATTGTTTTGTGTTGTATTTTAATTTGGTTTAGTTTGATCTCTGTTTCTTTTTCTAGGGCTTGTGTTTCAAACTTGAGTAAAATATTTAGCAGTGAACTTTGTATTACCCCCCCCCCAAAAAAAACAAAACAACCCAGAAGACAACCCACAACAACCCTGGAATCCAGGGACTGTCAAAGGAGAACAGGAAGAAAATGCTTTACTGGTAGGCAGACAATTCATCTGATAAATCATAATGCTCCCTAAGTGCTGATTTTCTAAGGGAGACAGCAGCAATTGATTATACTTCTGAGATTTTGAAACCCCAAAATTCAAGCAATGAAAGCAAGTGTCGAACTTTCCTTGAAGCTTCGATCAGAATAGTTCCTTCCTTAAACTGTAGGACCATTTCCCACATTGGGTGTAAGGTTCCCTGCTGTCCTGGTCATATTAGGATGCCTCTGATTTTTCTATTTCTCACCCAAAGGAGAAAGTTGGGTTCTAAGTTAACTGCTACCACTCAGGAAAAAGATTTTAGAGTCAGTGTGTGGATAATTTACCTCACTCTCTTAAAAATGGGTGGCCTTAAATATTGGGAATCTTTAGATGGATAACTGCCCCACTCCTGCTCTTCTCCACCCTCAGGTGGTCTATCAGTGTAAAAGCGGGTCACCCTGGGGTGAGGCAGAGCAGAAGCGAAGCAGGTGGTGCTCCGGAACATCTCGGAACACCATGAGCAGAGCAGGCTGCCCAAACCTGGAGCACCAGCCAGAGGCAGAGCAGCAGTCTATCTAAAGAGTGGATGGCTGCTGCAGCTCTGCTCCCCGATGCGGGTTGCCCCAGCAACCACCATATAGATGTGGTCGGCATCCAACAGTGTCTGCTGATCTACCCACATCTCTATGGTGTAGGGGAGGGGGGCACACACAGGCAGATGGTGGGCGATGGCAGTGGCTGTCCCCATCTAAAAACAGTGCAGCCGGCACAGACCCAGGGATGACCACCCACGGGTCTGTCTAAAACAACTCATTATGTTAACCTCAGGGAAAATCAACCCAATGATATATTTACTAAAATGTTATCTCATGGTGGAGCAGCTTGAACAAATGTTCATATAATTGTTCCATGTTTAATATGCTGCCATCTGATAGATTCTGAACAACAAGGGAGCCCATTGCATGACAGCATAAATAGGGGAAGCCTGAAAGCTCGGATGGTTAAATTGATGAGGCAAATCTCCCCTCTTCAAGATAAAACTCCTCACTAGTGAAACTTCATGGCAAAGCTCCCCAGTGCATTAGCAAAACTGACAAGTACAAAGCTCCACTGCTGAAACTGGCCCCTCTGCTGAAATCAATGCTGCTGAACACACAGATATTGAATCCGTGACGTGTTTTCAACTGCCCCACAGATGGACAAGCCTCCACAAATCTGCATTCACTCCATGGGTTGCTCCAGGGTTTGTATGGCCAAACGTAATGCTTGTCCCCATGTTAGGCAGCTGAAACCATGGCAAGTGTCATGTGCAGAGACACCACAAAATATTCTTAGGCAGGGTATCAAAAGGTGGCACTATTAATATTCTGATTTTTTTCTTAGTGTGCAAACAAATGTTCATTTCTTGGGAGAAATGTGCTGTGTTGGTGTTGTGGGTTTAAGGAGAGGAACGATGCAAGCAGCAGAACGTATGTTTTCTGTCCTGGTCTCTAATTAGAGATGATCCTAGCTTCCTGAGAAGACTGTGTCACTTGTGCCGAAAATGTGGGAATTCGGGATTGCCTACCTGCTGTTTGGGATCTACTCTGTTTCTGGAGAAGGATGTATGTGTAAATACTGGGAGGGAGGAGGGATTCTTTCCCAATGCAAATATGGTGGTCAGTAAGACCAGTGGTGGGGAATGTCTAGCCTGGGGGCCAAATCCGACTGACCACTGTTTTTTATTTTGCTCCTGTTCTCCTTTTCTCTTGACTAAATTGAAATTACATTTCCTACATTTGTAAATACATGCATGTGTCCACAATTTGCTCAAATCCATAAAATCAGAATGACTAATTCTTTTTGTTTTGTGTATTTTGTAGAATATAGTTTTACATGAGCCTGCCCTTAGTAGTAGTAATGTAATAAGGGTGGGGGGGAATTTGTTTGGATCAGCAGGTTACTTTGTGTGAGTGGAAGTTGCTTTTAAAAGGTAACAAAGGGCAACTGTCTGAGTAGAAGTGATGATAAATAAATAGAGGACCCAGGAAACAAGGAAGCTAGCTATGCACCAGCAAGGCTACAGTTACAAGAGGTGGAACAAAATGTTCTTTAGGTGATTTAGTACTGTAGAATGAAGATCACATCTGGTTGATCAACTCTCTGTGGGTGGGAGGTAGGGATGGCTACAAACTTGTTTCTGTTTGTCACTCACTGGTGGGAGCTGGTGCAGAAAGCTGCCCACAAGGTTGGGGGGTTTTTTTGGGTTTTTTTGCACAACTGGAACTTTAGACATGGTCAATCTCAATAGTGCTGAATCTAGAGATGAAAGCGTGTGTGAACAGTAAAAGGGTCGTCATGGTAATGACCCAATCTGGTATTGTCAAGTACTACCTGTTTACTGTCCTACGAGTTACTCGAATTACCGCATTACACCATTACCACATTACTGACTTACCACTACCACATTATCAAGTTACTATTTGTGCATTTCCATGCATTCTGTTTACCCAAAGGAGAAAGGGGAAAGATGTGCCTTTGCAGACATAAAGTGATTGGCTAAAATGAAGTAACCATGCAACAGATGATAAACCAGAAATGGCAACTCAGTAACAATCAATTGGATAGTTGGTAACTTGATAATGGTATTACCCAGGATGTAATTGCACAGAATGTAACCTGATTACCCAGGTCATGTTTTCCATTGCCTGACTCAGTAATTGTTCACCAATTAGGCAGGCACCCATTAAGATGATCTATTACCCATTTTGAATATTCACAGCAAATATCATATCCAATTAAGTCACTTGCTTTGATTTGATTTGCATCTGGCAAAGTGGATATACACTGCTTTCATTCCTGCTTCATCTGATAATATCCATTATGGTTAGGGCTAAGATTCTGTCATGGCTTTTTTTTTTTAAAAAAAAATCATGACTAGGTCATGGTGGAAATGATAAAAAGTCATAGAAAAGTCACGGGTAAATAATAGTTCAATTTTACCTCAATGTTTCAAGTCTAAAGCCAAAGCCCCAATTGTAAGCAAGGGGAGAGTGAACCCCCTGCCTCCCGGAAGCAGGAAAAGGGAACCTCCCTCTTATATTCATTTTATTTTTATTCAAAGTTTCATAACAGAAAATGTTATTAAATTGTAAGCCCGGGGCAGGAGGAATGGGACACATACACACACACACACACACACACACACACACACACAAGAACTTTGTTATCGGCCTTGAAGGCTTGGGTCCAAGCCACCAAAAAAACAACTGAAGAGCAAGCAGGTTTTAGGAAGAAGAGATCGACAATCCAAAATGTGTTTATCATTAACCATTTGATAGATAAATAGACGAATATAAAACGAGGCAAACTGTATCTGGTCTATATAGACTTCGCAAAAGCATTTGATTCTATTAGTAGGAAGTTGTGGTACAAGTTGCAGCGTATGAGGATTCCATTGGAATTGTTGGATCTGATCATTAAAATGCACGAAGGCTCTGAAGCGGTGGTTAGAATGGATAGCAGAGGGGGAATTACTAGATCTTTCCCCTTATGCCAAGGAGTGCGCCAGGGGTGCTTGCTTGTCCCACTGCTGTTTACTCTCTATATAGAGGATTTGGTTCAGGTCATTTCAGCAGCAAATACTACACCCCTGTGTGTAGGAGTTCGACCCCTGTCTATCTTGATGTTTGCGGATGATATCGTCCTTCTCTCGCAAACCAAACAGGGCTTGCAACAGTCACTTATAGCCCTGTATAACTGTTCACAGACAAATTTTTTGACCATAAATGCCAAAAAAATCTAAGGTTATGGTCTTTGGTACTGCTAGAATAAATAGTAAATGGAGAGTGGGTTTACAGGAATTGGACTTGACAGCCCATTATACATATTTGGGGGTGACATTATCAGCTTCTAAATCGTGGAAGGCAAATAATGAGGCCCAAGTAGCAAAGTCAAACCAATTAGTAGGGGGATTAATAAAGCTGGCATATATGACCCCAGTGGTCACGGTAAAACAGCTTGTAGATGTTTATAAAATCAAAGTCATCCCAAGTCTTACATATGGAGCAGAGATAACCAGTCTGGGCTATAATAAGCTCTTGGAAAAACCACAGAATCGCTTTATGTGAATTATTCTGAGAGCCCTGAGAATGATGCCGCTAGCGATGATGAGGGTGGAATTGGGTCTTATGACAGTGTATACCCATTTAATTTGCTGTATCATGATATTTTGGTGGGATATGGCCTCTGGAGATGTCCCAATGCTTTTGAGGGAGTGTTATACTGAGAAGAGAGAACATACTGGTATCCCTCATGGTTACGGTTTGTGAAAAATCTGGCAGTGGAATTGGCACTGCCACTGGACCAATACAAGCTCCCAGCTGTGTCAGTGTCGAAACAGGAACTAAAGGACAAGATAGTGGCCTGGGCCAATCATAAGGATCTAGAACTACTGGCTGGTAATAAGATTTTGCAGCTATATCCTAAAATCAAAACTGTGGTGGGCCTGGAAACCTATCTAGAGGTACTACAAGATGTCAGACTTAGGAGGGTTGTAACTCTCTTTTGGTTTAATCTTATCGATACAGAGGAAGTGAGGGGACGTAGAAAGCAAATCCCATGGCATCTAAGGGTTTGTCGATACTGCCCCGATGCGGTGGGAACACTATTACATGTTATATGGGATTGTCCAAATTACGTACCCCTCAGAGAAATATGGATAGACTCACTCTGTAGTGAAGCGGACTTGTAGACTACAAAGAAATGGGAGCTGTTAGCCACCCTTACAGATCCACACCAGTTAAAAACTTTAGCAATGTTTCTCCTTCAGATTGAAAAGGATCTGAGGCCCACTAAGTTGAATGAGACAGCTATGGATATAGATAACTAGGTCAAGGAAATTGGAAAAGATTGGTTTCCTGAGTATACAGGTTTTTATTATTGTTTTATGACTGTTATTTTAATATTTTGTATTTGTTTTAATTTGTAATAGCAAATTGCTGATCAATAAATATTATTCATATTCTGTCTTAGATTGTAAGCCCCAGGCATCTGACCTCCACCACCAAATCTTTTAAATAACTTTTCTATTTAATAGAAGGAGAAGCTCACTAAATACTTTGGCTAAATAAATAGTTTCATGGGAGCAACTCCCCTCTTAGGCAAATAGCAGTCTCCCCTCTCAAGAACAAGCCCCATTTTCAATATTTGAAAGCCCCGTGGAGGGAAAAACTGGCCAAAGAGCATCAATAAATTGAGAGAACCTTGCTTAAAGGTTAATAAGAGCAACCCCCATGGAGAGAGATACATGCGTGTAGAAAAGGTGTGAGGAGAGGCAGAGGAAACGCTGCCATCCATATCCTCCAGGGCACTTTTTGAATATCTGTCCCTGCCCCCTGCATTTGACTCCACCTCTGACCCTGCCCTCCACCTTCATCCACAACACACCACCACAATCAACTCCGTTCTCTGAAAGGGCGGGGTTAGGAGCACCAGGGAGCAGTGGTGTAGTGCTAAATTGAGAAGTGCAGGAGCTTATGAGGTTGGTGGGTCACTAAGGCTAGCCAGGCTGCCGGTGGCAAAGTTGCCGGCGACCATAGGAGCGGAGCCTAGCCTAGGGCGGAGCCTAGCCTAGGGGCGGAGCCTGGGGAACAGTAGTTGGAAAAACCACACATAAACCAGAAAACCACACATAAATCAGCTACTCCCACTCCCCCCACCATGTCCCCATGTGCCCCCAGAAAACCACACATAAACCAGAAAACCACACATAAACCAGTGACTCCCACTCCCCCCACCATGTCCCCATGTGCCCCCAGAAAACCACACATAAACCAGAAAACCATGAAAGCCATGTGCCCCCAGAAAACCACACATAATGGCTCCGATTGTGCCACAAGGCAGTCATGTATAGCTTCCTAATCCCACTGTGCTTAAACCCTATGTGATAACATAACTCTCCCAAAAGGTGTGGGTGATTAATCTTTTGTTAATCAGTAAGGGCATAAAATGATATGATTATATATTAAATATTCTGCAATACTGACACAACACACCAATGCAACTATTTACAGTATATTTATTCACAGGAATTTCCTTAGGTTTTTTGCAGCATGTTGGAACCTGCCAGGATACATTTCAGGGCTGATCAGGATGCAGACAACAGACTTGACTCTTTATCCATATCCATATTTACAACAATATTCACAAGTAACATATTCTAAATAATCTCCCACACTGGATTCATTTAGATTTCTGGGCTGGCACACACTCTGGTCTGTGGGTCATCAGCAGAACGGTGCCTTTTTAACCACTTGGCTGGTGGATTCATCAATAAGGACTGATATCTTGACATTAATTTCTTGAATACTGTTAAAAATTTGTGATCGCATTACTGATGCGATATGATCTATAATTGCAGTTGAACTGTATCTTGAGCATAAACCTTTGGCAAGGTGTGCACCATTTAGCTCTTGGAGTTCTAGCAGGTCAGAGTGGTCAGTATATAGTTTGTCTTTTGGCTATGTAATATGCAGTCCTAAAAACTCAACGGGTTCTTTCATTGTTAGCCTCCTGGCAATGAATGAGATAGCTCTCAAAGTCCTGTCTCTTGGACTGATCAACTATGCCCTGGGCAGATTTGTGTGCCAGTGAGCTGGAATGCTCACAGATCTTTTTTTGAAGGGATTTGAGTTGGTCTAGTTTTGTTTTCCCATAATAAGCAATAGAATTAGCACACCATTCCTTGGAAATGGAGGTACCCTGTGTTTACAATACCCCTAAATACTTTGCTTTAGAGCACACTTTACAACCCAGTTTCCCAGATTCACATTGCAGCCATGGATATTTGGCTCTTTTGTTTTCTCACTGTTCAAGTGACCATATATCTGGCCATGCAGATATTGCTTGCATCCTAACCACTTCTAGATCAACATCACAATCTGACAGGCACCTCTCACAAAAAGGAATATCACTGGTATTGCAGGGAGCTACGTTCACTGCGTTTTCCACATTGGCAGTGATGGGGAAACATACAGCATGCTGCCCCCACCTCATAATCAGTTCATTTGCGCCCCACCCCCCATATAATCAATTCACTCTGTCCCACCCATAACCATTTAATTTGTGCCCCCAGGGCAGTGTGAATTAATTATATGGGGGGCGCAAATGAACTGGTTATGGGGTGGGGGTTTAAAGACAGTATTCCTGTTAGCAATAACTTCATTAATAAAAGTTAGTGAAATAGCAGCCATAATAATCTCAGAACCATATTTGCAGATTTATTTTCCAAGATAGAATAGATATTGCTTTACATCCTAGATTCCTACCTAAGATAAGACAGTTGTGAGGATGTGGCCCTTTTTACACGAGACTCTTCCACCCATGAACACGCAGATTTCTGTGTGTTCATGGGTGGGGGAGTCCCGTGTGAACAGTGTGATGCACATGACCATGGTGAATGGGGGTACGCGCGCGCCCACCTAACACGCATCCCCACTCACCCCCCCACTACTCCCCACGCATGGTGCAACCAGGGGAAACGGGGGTTACTCCGTGGGTGTGGATGAGTGGAGGGCAAGTGAGGATGCGTGTGCAGCCATGTGCAGCCGTGTGCACATCCGTCCATGCACTGGCGCACCCACGGAGCATGTGAGGAGTCACTCGAAGATGAACAGAAGGTTGCTGCCTTGTAAACAAGGTTCTTTGAGATGTCTCCAAACATTCTCACAGCACCCACCCTTCCAGCCTCACATGGAATTATTTTCTCATCTTAAAGGGTTGTTATAAGGGACTGTCATTCAGAGGGGGAGAGTGCCTTTTATACTAGAGGTGCTCGAGACCATCATGTGGTCTGTTGTTTGAATATGGTGAGCATGGAGAACCCAGTTGTGAGAATGTTCGGAGCCATCTCAACGAACCTTCTTTACAAGGCAACAACCTTCTGATCAGGGCACATGGAGAGGAGTGTTTGTAAACAAACAGCTTTTATCTCCCAGCCCGATCTGTGTCCCCCGCTGCACTAAAGTGGAGCACTTACTCCTGGGGGGGGCAGAGGGTCCGCTGCTCCCCCCCCTCTGCACCGGGCGGGGCCAGCCCCTAGTGTGATCGCTCCAGCGTGCTCCGGGTCAGTGAAAAGTCCCGGAGCTGAGCTCCGGCACACTCCCCCCCCCCCACTATACCCCTGCCAGGGAGATGCCATGGCTGCAATCAATGCTGTTCTGTGGAGGGGCAGGGTTAGGAGCACCAGGGAGACACCATGGTGCTTCCGGCAGCACTGAGGGCTCACTTCTGTCTGACTTCTCACTGGCTCTGCTCTTTGGCAAATAATTTTTTTGAAAGTCACGAGAGTCATGAGGATTTTGAAAAAAGTCATGGAGGTGGCAAAATTTCACTAAAAACATGACCCCCGTGACTAATCGTAGCCCTAATTATGGTTATTCTGGTTATTTCATGCCTGCCATTTGGATATTTTGAATCATTTGTTTCTACACCATTTGTGCTATTGTGCATGCACAGGATCATAAGAAAGATGGAAAACAATTATTTTCCTTTGCTATGGAAGGCAGGACAAGAGGCGATGGGTACAAACAGCAGAAAGAGAGATTTAAATTGAGTATCAGCAGAAAACTCCTGTTATAACAGTCAGGAAACGGAACCGGTTATCTAGAGAAGTTGTGGATTCTCCATTGTTGAACGTTTTTAAGAAGAGGCTGAATGAGCATATGTCTGGGATGATCTAGATTTGGCAGATGCTGTACCAAGCAAGTGCCTCGACTTGATGACTCTCATGGTCACTTCCATCTCTATGATTCTATGAAATGAAGTAACTGAAATATAGAAATGACCAAATCAAAATAAATGAAATACCAACATAAACAAAGTAACTGAAGTGCAATACAGAAATAAGTAATTAGGCACATTATCCATTTTGTTTGCCATATATGTGGAGTTGTTATCCAAAAATGAAAATAATATTAATGAATAATAAATTCACTATTTGTTTAACCTCAACATGTGAGGGTGGCTTTACTAGTATGGGCAGACAAGCTAAGTAAAGGAATACAACTCTACTACTCTGGGCATCCAGAATCAGACTAAAGTTTCAACATTTTCTAGCGCTGCTAGAAGTGAAAAAGAACTGCAGTTCTACCAAGTCTTGCACTTGAGTTTTCTCACTCATGGCCTCAGTCCTACAAAGGACACCCCGCATAGGGACCCCACTACAACTGGGATCCTCAATGATTGGGGCTTTGTGAAGGATCGGGGTCTGCATGTATGTTCTTTGAAACCTAAATGCAGCCTGTGCTTGAATCTCTAGCCTCAGGTGTTTCCTCCATATGAAATGGTAGCCAGGTGGTAGCTACATACAGAATGGTAGCCAGGCGTATTTTTAGCCTATCCTACCCTGTGCAGGTTTTTTTGAAGCTTTTCTTATTTACCAAATAGAACAGAGCGGCACCTTGGGAGTCATTCCAGACAATCAGGTAAATCTGTAATTAGTATCCTATTGATCTGCAGCATGGAGCTGCCATTATGTTGATACAAGCATGCAAATTTATTTTTTTAAAATACTGCACAGACACAGCAGGTGATGTACAGATGCTAACAATATTCAACTACTTTAAATGGGGGGGCGGGGGAGAGGCAACTTCCAAAATCAATATACTTAAGAAAAAAAATACAAATCACTTTTCCTTTATAGAAAGAAAGCATCCTGGGTTAGAATATCTTGCTGTTTTCAATTGCTTTGCTACAACATAAAATGTACTCCCCCACATTTAAATGGAAAAATTGTGTTTTAATTTTAAGAAGCTATCCATGACCCTTTTCACATGAGATGCACCCCCTACCCATGTGGGCAACTGGGTGGGTGAAGGGGGGGCGTCCGTGTGAAAAGGGTCATGAATAGCTTCTTAAAATTAAAACACAATTTTCCCATTTAAATGTGGGGGAGTACATTTTATGTTGTAGCAAAGCAATTGAAAACAGCAAGATATTCTAACCTGGGATGCTTTCTTTCTATAAAGGAAAAGTGATTTGTATTTTTTTTCTTAAGCATATTGATTTTGGAAGTTGCCTCTCCCACCCCCCCTTCCGTGTGACCACCAGTGGGGATGGGTTGGGGGGGTGCACACCCCAGCAGTGACACTAGGGGTGTGGTTCAGCGGCACCTCCTGCAAGCGTCCTCCACTGCCACGCAGGGCACTGAAAGGCCTCCAGTACAGGAGGCTGCGGCTGTCTCTGCTGCGGCTGCAGGTGTTTTGGATGTTCCTCCAGGGCCACCAATCTCCCCGACCCCCATTGTTGAGGTGATCCCCAGCAGTCCAGGCCTGGTGGATCCCACCCCGGCTGCTAGAGGCAGGGCCCGATCCCTGGGCAATGGCAGCAGGGAGAGGAGAAGCAGCAGCTATAGGGGGCACAGGAAGAGAGGCAGCAGCATGGTGGGCAGTCCATCAGCCTCAGGGTCCCAGTACTCCACTTCACGGGATATCACTCATATTGGGGACAGTGAGGCAGACACTAGTCCTGCGGAGGAAATGTCTGGTGCTGAGGCGATGGCTGTCCCTCCCAGAGCTGTGTCGCCACCATGTCCTGCCCCTCCCAGCAGCGCTGTCAGCGGTGTGTCACATGGTGCAGGCCAGAAAGCAGGAGGGGGCAAAAAATCCTCCATCTGGGCACATTTTGAGTTGGTGCGGGTGGATGATCCCAGGGAGGTGTAGTGCACTTTCAAAGCACTTTGTGCTAGAAGATGGTGAAGCATGGGCAGTTGCTCACCAACCTTGGTACAACTGCCATGGCCAGGTATCATAAGGGATGCCACAGTGCTTTGCTGCTAAGCGGGCAGGCAGGGGCAGTGGATGCCAGTGAGTTCCTGACTGCAGCAGCGGGCAAACGTCCTGCTCGAACAGCTACCTATAGCAGCAGGAACGATGTTGCTGCTAGGGGGAGCAGCAGCAGCAGCTTAAGTGCACCATGGAGGAGCTGGGGTGGGAGCAGCTGCCAAGTCCATTGGCACTTGGCAGTTGCAGGACGTGGAGGGCGGTGTGGCTTTCAACTGAAAGCCACGCACATGTTGGGGGAAATTATAGCGCTGGATGTGCAGCCCTTCTCGGTGGATGGGGACATGGGGTTAAGGTGCCTGATTGGCTTCCTGGCCCCCCAGATTAAGCTTCCCACGTGCACCACCCTGAGTCGGCAGGTGATGCTAGTCCTGAACCGGGCTTTAAAGGAGCGGGTGAGGGAGCAGCTGGCAATGGCTGGGGGTGCCACCGTCCACTTCACCACAGACCTGCAGTTGAGCTACAATGTGAAGCATGCCTACCTGGCTCACTGGTGGCAGGACCTGGAGGCAACATTTTGCAATGGCAGGAGGGGTTCCGAAGCAGGGTATAGGTGGGCCCTGCTTCAAGCAGTAGTAATTGATGGCCCCCACACCACTCAGAACACTGAGTCAGCCCCCCTGACTGCCATGGAGAGGGAGTGGGTCAAGCCAGGTGCAACTTTCACCAAGGAGTGTGTGGTGACGGACAACATACTAAGGGCAGTCCATGAGGGGGGCTTCACCAGCATCCCTTGTACCGCACACACCCTCCACCTTGTGGTCAGGGATGCTCTGGGATTGGGGGAGAAGGGGATTAGAGCAGGCAACCGTAGCTCCCTGATGGAGTGGGGGAGGAAGCTGGCTGGTTTCTTTAACCGGAGCGTGAAGGGAAGCGACCTCCTGTGGGCAAAGCAGACCGAGCAAGGGTCCCCAGTACACCAGCTGGTGTAGGATGTGTCCACCTGGTGGAATTCAACCTTCTCGATGCTTGAGCAGCTTCTTGAGCAGAAAGCCACCTTGCATCAGGTTCAACTGGTGACAGACAGCAGGGCACCTCCAGGGTACAATGGGGTGGAATGTGACCCCTCTTGTCCAGAGTCTCCTCAGGAGGCTGGAGGAGATTCTCCAGAGGTGGGATTGTGGCCCTCAGGGCAGGAAGCTGGCAAATGAGGTGGTTGCCTTGGTGCAGCAGCTGAAGGCAGGGCTGAAGGCACACTTCGATGAGCTCCTGAAGTGGGCGGAATATGTGTTGGCATCCATGCTGGACCCCAGAGTCAAGGGCAGTATGGCACGCCAGACACCACTCTATGGGCACTGGAAGGGTGACCTGGTGGAGAGGGTCCGGCAGGCAGAGCGGACTTTGGAGAGTGTGCAGCAGCAGCAGCAGTACACCCATGGGGATGGTGGGAGTGGGAGCAGCCACCCCTTTCAGCCGGCAGGGTCTATGCCCCCAGCCATAGCAGTAGCAGCACTAGCAGCAGGTTGAGCAGCAGCAGCACCCCTATTGCCAGCAGCAGCTCGTATGTGCAGGGCACTCTGGCGAGCATGGGCTCGTGCACAGCAGGGCAGGCAGCGTGGCTGAGGGCACTGGTGGAGGTGGTGCCAAAGGCCAGTTACGTGAGGGAGTATGACAGTACCCCAGCAGCAGTGGAGAGCTACCTGGAGGAGGAGTGCATTGAACCCAGCAGCGATCCCTTGGCCTACTGGGTTGGCAAGACCAATGAATGGCTGGCCCTGTCCAAAGTAGCCAAGGGTCTGCTGTCCTGCCAACCAACAAGTGTCCCCAGCGAAGAGGTGTTCTCCATGGTGGGGGATATTTGCTCACCGCACCGTCTGAGACTGGGGGCCAAGTTGGTGGAGCAGTTGCTTTTTATTAAGGTGAACCTTCCGCTGCTGGGATTCCCTGAGCTGCCCTAGGACATGGATTGATGGTACAGTGGCACACGCCATCCCATGCCAGGGTAAGTCTTGGGACAGGGTGCCACCTCAATCTGGGCTGCTGCTGAGGTGCTGTCCCTCCATCCCAATGCCCAGTGCCCACCCTGCCTCTCTCTCTCTGACTCTCTGACTAGACTATTTTGGCCCGCTTATCTGATTGGCTCTCTCTCACTGCACAGTCTTCGCTAGCCTATCTGAGTGCCCTGCCAAGGTCCCAGCCTGCCTTCCCTACTGCCTCTAATGCCACGCTGATGGTCTACCCGCCTGCCCAGGTTGCCAAGCTCAAACCCTGCCTCAGTCTGCCTACTGCTCATGCCATGCTGCCTGTCTGCCCACCAGCCCAGGTTCTCAAGCTCGAACCCTGCCTCAGCATGCCTTCTGCTCATGCCATGCTGCCTGTCTGCCCGCCCGCCCGTCGGCCCAGGTGGCTTAGATCAAAGCCTGCCTCGGTCTACCTTCTGCTCATGCCATGCTGCCTGTCTGCCTGCCAGCCAACCTAGGTGGCCTAGATTAAAGCCTGCCTCTGTATGCCTTCTGCTCATGCCACACTGCCTGTCTGCCCGCTCGCCCACCCACCCAGGTGGTCAAGATCAAAGCCTGCCTCAATCTGCCTTCTGCTCATGCCACACTGCCTGTGCCCACCTGCTCAGGTGGCCTAGATCAAATCCTGCCTAGTCTGCCTTCCCATGCTCATGCCACACTGTCTGTCTGCCCGCTCGCCTGCCCAGGTGACCGAGATCAAAACCTGCTTCAGTCATCCTTCCAATACTCATGCCACGTTGCCTGTCTGCCCGACAACCCGCCCAAGTGGCCTAGATCAAAGGCTGCCTCGGTCTACCTTCTGCTCGTGCCATGCTGACTGTCTGCCCGCTTGCCCAGGTGGCCTAGATCAAAGCCTACCTCAGTCTTCCTTCCCATGCTCATGCCATGTTGCCTGTCTGCCTGCTGGCATGCCCAGGTGGCCTAGATCAAAGCCTGCCTCAATCTGTCTTCTGCTCATGCCATGCTTCCTGTCTGTTCACCCGCCCAGGTGACCAAGATCAAAGCCTGCCTCAGTGTGCCTTCCCATGCTCATGCCATGCTGCCTGTCTGACAGCCCGCCCACCCAGATGGCGTCGATCAAAGTCTGCCTCAGTCTGCCCTTTGCTTAAGCCACGCTACCTGTCTGTCCGCCTGCCCGCCCGCCCAGGTGGCTGAGATCAAAGCCTGCCTCATCCAGCCTTTCGATGCACATACCACGCTGCCCGTATGCCCGCCCACCCGCCTAGGTGGCCTAGATCAAAGCCTGCCTCAATCTGCCTTCTGCTCATGCCACGCTGCCTGTCTGCCCGCCCTGGGCAAAGCTGAAGCCCTGCCTCAGCCTGCTTAACTCTCATTCCAAGGTGCCTGTCTGCCTGCCCTGGAAACCCTGGGTGATGTGCCCCACTGGCTTGGTAATCCCACTGCTGCTGTCTGCTGGTTTATGGTGCGCTGCCCTGGAAAATCTAAATGTGCCCACGCAATCCTGATGCTGCCATCTGCTGCTGTATGGGAGCTCTTCCCTTGCAAATCCTACCATCCTGGCTCCATGGGTGCTGTGCACAGGCAAATCCTGCTGCTGCTGCTGCCTCTGCTGTTCCATGGGTTCTGTGCCTGGGTAATCCAATGTTTGATGCTGCTGCTGCCAATGTCGCCTCTGCTGTCTGTGCCATGGGTTCTGTGCCCGGGCAAGCCAATGTCCGCTGCTGCTGCCAATGCCGCCTCTGCTGTCTGTGCCACAGGTTCTATGCCCAGGCAATCCAATGTCTGCTACTGCTGCCAATGCCGCCTCTGCTGTCTGTGCCATGGGTTCTGTGTCCTGGCAATCTAATGTCCACTTCTGCTGCCTCTGCTGTGTCATGGGTTCTGTGCCACGGCCATGCAATGTCCACTTCTGCTACCTCTGCATTGCCATGGGTACTGTGACCCAGCAATCCAATGTCTGCTATTGGGTGGCCACATGATTTACCACTGGGAAAGGCTTGACCAATTGGCAGAATAGTTTTTTGAGATCTTGAGAGTAGGATGCAAGCCTGCAATGCCTGGCCGAGCAGGGGTGCCAGGCACCAATCCCTGACCGGGCCCCTGTCGCTACTCCACAAATGCCAGCCAGCCTAAAACACCCAAACGAGCAGGGGTGCCGGCCACTCCAGCCCCAGGACCCACCATCAGGGTTCTGGGACCTATGTTCCAGCAGGGAAGGCTGTAGTTTCATTTCATTGCCCGCAAGTGTCCCACAATGAGGCCAGCCAGTCTTCAATGCCCGACCGAGCATGGGTGCTGGCCACTCCAGCCCCAGGACCCACCATCAGGGTTCTGGGGCCATCATTCTGCTCATGGGGAACAGTCATTCCACTGCATCAAGAAGCAGCCACTCCAGCCCCAGGACCCACCCTCAGGTTTCTGGGGCCTATATTCCAGGCATGGAGTGCTGTCCATCCACTGTATCCAGAAGCTTCCACTCCTGTCCTAGGACCCACCATCAGGGTTCTGGGGCTGTCATTCTGCTCACAGGGAGTTGTCATTCCACCACATCAACAAGCAGCCACTCCAGCCAAAAGGACCCACCCTCAGGGTTCTGCGGCCTACATTCCAGGCAGGGAGGGCTGTCCATCCTCTGCATCCAGAAGGTGCCACTCCTGTCGCAGGACCCACTGTCAGGGTTCTGAGGCCATCATTCCACTCACAGGGAGTTGTCATTCCACGACATCAAGAAGCAGTCAGCCATTCCAGGACCCACCCTCGACTTTCTGGGACCTACATTACAGGCAGGGAGGGCTGTCAAGCTTCCACTCTAGTCCCAGAACTCACTGTCAGGGTTCTGGGGCCATGATTCTGCTCATGGGGAGCTGTCATTCCACAACATCAAGAAGCAGCCACTCCAGCCCCAGGACCCAACCTCAGGGTTCTGGGTCCTACGTTACAGGCAGGGAGGGCTGTCCATCCATGACATCCAGAAGCAATAGGGGTGCTGATGCTGTTGCTGCTACTGATAGGGCTTGGGGCAGGAATAGACCCCACTGGCTGAAAGGGGTGGATGCTCCCACTCCCACCATCCCCAGGGCATCCTGCTGCCACCGCGCACTCTCCAGAGCCCTCTCTTCCTGCCGCACCCTCTCCACCAGCTCACCCTCCCAGTGGCCAATGGCCATGAGAAGTGTCTGGCATGCCAGGCTGCCCTTGACCCTGGGATCCAGCATGGTTGCCAATGCATATTCCTCCTGCAGCAGGAGCTCATTGCACCATGCCTTCAGCCCTGCCTTCAGTTACCACACCAGGGCAACCGCCTCAGTTGCCAGCTGCTTGCCCTGAGGGCCACAATCCTGCCCCTGGAGAATCTCCTCCAGCCTCCTGAGGAGACTCTGGACCAGAGGGGTCACCTGGATGATGGTGGCCATGGAGGAGCTGATGGTGTCAGTCACGGCCAGGAATGGTCTGAGAACAAAGACCGTGTGAGCCAGGATCTCCCATTCCACCCCATTGTACCCTGGATGTGCCCCGCTGTCCATCACCAGTTGAACCTGATGTAAGGCTCGAGAAGCTGCTTGAGCATCAGGAATGTGGAATTCCACCTGGTCGACACATTCTGCACCAACTGGTGCACTGGGACCCTTGCTCTGCCTGATTCACCGGAGGAGGTCGCTGCCCTTAAAGAAACCAGCCAGCTTCCTCCTCTGCTCGATCAGGGAACTAAGGGTGCCTGCCCCAATCCCCTTCTCCCCCAAGCCCAGAGCACCCCTGACCACCAGGTGAAGGGTGTGTGCGTCGCAAGGGATGCTGGTGAAGCCTCCCTCATAGACTGTCCTTAGTACGTTGGCGTGTGGACCGCCCTTAGTATGTTGGCTGTGTTGTCCATCACTACACACCCCTTGGTGAAGGGCACACTGGGCATGACCCACTCCCTCACCATGGCGGTCAGGGCTGACTTGATGTTCCAAGTGGTGTGGGGGCCGCAGCATCCATGACTTCTGCCTCAAGTAGGACCCAACTATACCCTGCTTTGGGACCCCTCCTGCCACTCCCAAATGCTGCCTCTGGGTCCTGCCACCAGTGCGCCGTCACTGCCAGGTAGGTGTGCAACATGTTACTGCTTGACCACAGGTCAGTGGCGAAGTGGACGGTGACACCCCCAGTCCCTGCCAGCTGCTCCCTCACCCACTCCTTTAAAGCCCAGTACGAGGCTGGCACCACCTGCTGACTCAGGGTAGTGCACAAGGCAGCTTAAACTGGGGGTCCAGGAAGCCAATCAGGCACCTAAACCTCATGTCCTTGACTACTGAGAAGGGCTGCCCATCCAGCGTAATCATTTCCCCCAACATGCACGTGGCTTTCAGTTGAAAGCCATGCCACCCTTCATGTCCTGCAGCTGCCGATGGACTTGGCAGCTGCCCCCACCCCAGCTCCTCAATGGTGCAATGACGCTTCTGGGCCTCAACCGGCTGCTGCTGCTGCACCACTGACAGCATTGATGGGAGGGGCAGAACATGGTGGCGACACAGCTCTTGGAGGGACGTGTGGCTGACCCTGTCCAAAGTGGCCAAGGGTCAGTTGTCCTGCCCACCAACGAGTGTCCCCCATGAGCGGATGTTCTCTATGGCGTGAGGACATTTGTTCACCGTACCGCCTGAGACTGGGGGCCAAGTTGGCGGAGCAGTTGCTTTTCATCAAGGTCAACCTTCCGCTGCTGGGATTCCCCAAGCTGCCCCTGGACATGGGTTGATGGTGCAGTGGCACACGCCATGGCAAGCCAGGGGCAGTCTTGGGATGGGGCTCCTCCTCAATCTGCTGCTGCTCCTGAGGTGCTGTCCCTGCCTTCTGCTGCTCATGCCTCACTGTCTGTCTGCTGCTGCTGCCGCAGCTGCCTCTCCTGTACCATGAGTTCTGCTGCTGGGCAATCCAATGTCTGCTGCTGCTCCACTGATGCCTGGCAGTCTGCAATGCCCAACCAAGTAGGCATGCCAGGCTATCCACCAAGCCCCAAGCCTTCCCAGCCTCTGCTGCTGCCGCTGGGTCTCCAATCCTGCATACCCAGGCAAGCCAGGGTGCCAAGAAGCACCCTGCCATCCTGGTCTCTGCTGCTGCTGGGTCTCCGATGGCCAGAACTGGTGCCACAGGCACCCCCAGGGGCCAAGCTGAGCCTGCCTACTCGGGCAAGCTGGGGCGCCAAGCCTTCCTGATCTCTGCTGCTCCTGCCGCTGCTGGGTGTCTGACGGCCAGCCCTGGTGCCACAGGCACCCTCAAGGGCCTAGCGGCATTCCTGCCTGCCCAGGCAAGCTGGAGTACCAAGCACCAAGCCTTCCCAGTCTCTGATGCTGCTGGGTCTCTGATGGCCTGCCATACTGCCACAGGTACCCCTGGGGTTCCCTGGAGCACCCCAAGCCTCCCAGCAGCACCAAACTCCGTTGAACATTCGGGGGTCCGAACTCTGCCAGACCAAATCCTAGGGTTGGCAAACGTGGTTAGGAAGTTCAGAGTTCGGACCGATCTCGACCAGTTCAGTCGATCGAACCGAACTTCCGAACCGAACTCAATTTTCGAACCAAACCGCATTTCCAAACTTGGCTCTGTTCATCCATCCCTAAAAGATAATATTTAGTTCAATGGGGTTTGAATTTCTGAACTTTGTTCGGAAGTTCAGAGTTTGGACCGAACTCGAATAGTTCAGTCGACCGAACCGAACTTCCGAACTGAATTTCTGAACTGCACCGGACCGAACCAAATTTCTGAACTTGGTTCTGTTCTCCCATCCCTACTGAACCCATGAACCCGAATTAGGTTTTTAGTCCAAACATCCGAACACCCGAATATCCGAACACTGTTCTGATCGCACATCCCTAATGAGTGGCTCTTGGGTGGTCATGTGTGGTAGCATCTCATTTAAAAACACTCCTAATCCTGTAAACTTTATAACAGCTTGGGCCCCACATATCTGAAAAAACAGCCTCTTCTCCTTTATCCTTCAACATGCTCCTTGAGGTTGGCTGGGAGTGTCCTCTTGCAAGTACCATTAGTACTTTAAGAGATTATTCAGCCACGGCATGAAGAGAGGGGTTCTTTGTGGCAGCTCCACATTTCTGGAATTCCCTTTCCTTGGACGTTCATCAGAGTTTAGACCTGAACATCTTCTGGAAGTGGGTCAAGACTTTTTTTATTTGGCCAGACTTTTGGCAGGTGGGGATAGGGTTTTGTGAGGTATTAAGTAACTTTGGGGATTTATGTTTTTATTTATTCCTATTTTATATGCTCTTGGGTTTTTTTTGTAATTTGCTTTTATCTGCCCTGACCTTTCAAGACAGTATGGGATACAAATTTAAATAAGTGAGCAATGACCTCCTAAGTCATAGGTAGAGGAGATTCGACTCAATTATGCAAGGTCATTGTCCCATTGTGTTGCATATCAAACTGCACTTGAAACTTATTCAGAGCTCTCCAAAGCAGGTGTGTGTTTATTTCCATTGAATGGGGATTGCACTCGCACAGTGCTTTGACGATCGGGCTGTGAGTTAATAACAAACATTTTCCATTTTGTTTTCCTTCCCTTCATAGCTCTAAAGGGGAGCTGTGACAAGTGGCAAAGTGAGGACTGGTAAGAGATGCTTAGAGAAATGGGTACTGTCTGCCTGGTGCAAAAAATATTAAAATGGGTCTCTTTTGTCAACTACTCTATGGCCCCAATATGCCAAAAGCCTGCTGGTGATAAGACAGATTCCTTAATGGGCATACATCAATAATAAACTATTCTCACTGGCATGTCATCTTTGAAAGGAAGCGTGTGAACAAAGGAGGAGTGCTACATGGAGCCCTCTGTCAGAAATGTTTTCAATCCAAGATGCGAAAACTGTGAACTATTATGTACACGCAGGGTTCTGGGGGTTTGGTGTAAAATGTCATTTAATGGTAAAAACCTGTCATGAATGAATAAATAAAATAAAGCGTGCAGAAAAATACCAGCTTGTTTAAATCCAAGGGAAAGCCTAATCTTTTGGTTAAGGCAGCAGCTCTCAAAACCTTGGCCTGCATGACTCTATTTTGAGGCTGTGACCCCAGATAGCATCAAAGGCTTGTAAAATGTTTCAATATCATTGTGTTTGAGACCCCACGCATAGAACGTTGAGTCTCAATTGGGTTCCACTAAAGGCAAAAATAAATACATTGATTTGCTATTAATAAATAATAATAATAATAATAATAATAATAATAATAATAATTATTATTATTATTATTATTATTATTATTATTATTATTATAGCATCCCCCTGCCTTACACAGCACTCAGAGCACTTCACAAAAAAGGTATATAAATATTATAAAACAATGTAAAACAATTTAGAGCAATTTAAAACAATTACTAATTTTTTTTCAAATGGGGCACAAAAAGGGAGGGCAAGGTACATTGAGGGAACCACCAGTGGACCCTAAAAGCACCTAGAAAACAAATATGTTTTTAGGTGCTTTTTAAAGGTATGGAGGGAGGAACTGTGACAAAAATCCAGAGGGAGTGAGTTCCACACCGCAGGGCCTGCCACAGCAAAAGCCTGAATGCCTGCTGACTTCAGACACAATGGCAGAACCCCCAAACACCAGTTGGTTCCTGAATGCAGATACCCATCAGTGTGAGGTTCCAGGAGTAGGTCTTGAATATAGCCAGGGCCTAAACCATTCAGGGAACTAAAAGCCAGTAGCATGATCTTAAATTCAATCTGTCACTTCATAGGCAGCCAATTCAGAGAATGCAGGGCAGGTAATAGGATCACAGCTGCCCTAAACCAGTCAGCAGCCAAGCTGCCACATTCTGAACAAACTGCAAGTGATGGATAAGCAGCACACGGATATGATTCACATTGCCAGAGGATTGATGCTGACATACTTCAATTGCAGAGGGTCAACCCCTCATATAAGCCCCCACCTAGACCTTTACGAGAAACAAACTATTTGGTTGCCTGGGCTAAATTTCCTCTAAGGTGAGCTTTTACATGTTTTCGTTGTGGAGTCTTTCCCTCAGCAGTATTGGAGGGGTGATATATAGGTGTCCCATTACATGAGAGGAGCTGTTTATCTTGCTCTATGCAAGTTCCGGACACGACCAATCATTTACTTTTTGCTTGTCCAAAATATGTGAATCTGAGGGTCGACCTTCTTGTAGCTCTTGGCCAATCCCAAGTGAGGTTCCCTTTTGCAGAACCGTATGAATTATGCTTAGACCATAGGGACTCTGAATTAACCCGGTCTCTGGCGGTGTTTGGTAATGCAGTTATGAATGAGCGACGCTTGCGGGCGTTGGGAGTGGAATAAGGGATGAGGAGGAATTGTTAGTATGCCATATGCAAGTCCTCTTGGAATACTGTTGTGCTGGTTGAAATTCGGTTCGGTTCAGTTTGGTTTGAAATTCGAGTTCGGAAATTCAGTTCGGTTTGGTTTGAAATTCAAGTTCGGTTCAGAGGTTCAGTTCAGTCAACCGAACAGACTGAGTTGGGTCGAATTCTGAACTTCCGAACCAAGTTCGGCCATTCATAACCAGGTTTTTTGGTGTGTTGCCACTAGGGATGGGCGAACAGAATGGAGTCTGGAAATTCGGTTTGGTTTGGTTCAGTTTGAAATTCGAGTTCGGCACGGAAGTTCGGTTCGGTCGACCGAACAGAACGAGTCCGGTCCGAACTTCCGAAACGCGTTCTCCCATCCCTAGTGTAAACGATGTCTCCTGATTTCTGGGATGCTATCCACAAAGACCCAGTTATGTCCCTTCTATGCCCACTTCAGGGCCACCCCCTATGCCTGCCTCAAAGCCACCACCGATTGGTCCTGTAAATCTGGAAGCATGAAATAATTGGCCAGTAAATGTGTTTGTCAGTCTGTTGAGTTGCTCCGCATCCTCCCTCCTACAGTCTCTCTCCCCTTGCCCTGCCCAGTCGGTGCCTGCCTCTGACTAGCACTACATGTGCTGCTATTTATCTGAATAATGGTCTTCAAGGGGGAACAATTGTTTATAAAATTGGAGCCCTTTATAAAATTGTCCCGTAGTTTGACAACAATGAGAGAGATGGTATTGGATACATTCCTGACAAATGTCTTGTAAACAGGATGGAATATAAAAACGTTACAGCCAGAAATGCATTTTCAAATTAATGACTTATAACATCAGGACCCTTTATCCAATTTTTTTGAAATTTGGCATGATTGGTAATCTTGTGGCAGGACATAATATTCCTAGGTTTCATGCAAATAGAATGGAAGATAAATATGTTGTAACCAGGAATGTGCATGGACCTTTTCTTAAAATCACAACCTTCAATTGCTTCTAAAATTGGTTCCCTTTCTCCAATCTTTCCAAAAATGGGTACACATATCTATTGGGGGTACAATCTTCCCAATTTTCATCACAAGTGAATAAGAAACAAAAACGTTATAGCCAAAAATACATTTTTCAGTTTTTCCCCTTTATTTCAAAAACAAAATGTTGTTTTGTTTCTATTTTACTTATTATTATTTGTCATTTTCATTATAGACAGAAATAGATTTTTCAGTTTTCCTCATTATTTAAAAAACAAAAATTCATTTTCATTTCTGTTCTAATTATTATTATTTGTGGTTTCTGTTATTACAATAACAAAAAAGAAAATAAAAATTCATTTTCATTATCATAATAATAAAAAGGAATTGCACACCCCTACTTGTCAGGATGGACAGAGGTGCAGGGGATATAAGACAGCCTGAGATGGTATTCAGGGTTTAGGTTTTCATTATCAGTCTCCCCCCAAATCAAAGGGGAAATTGGTCTTGAGGAAGACCAGCTGCTCCACTGTCTGTGGGTCCAATTTATTTTAAATTTTCTTCTCTTCTAATGTCTGAAAGCATCTTATGCAGCCAACAGTGTCATTTTCATTGGCGAGCGACAGAACTTGGAGTCAAATCTTGACTTCTAGTCCTCAACTCACCCCTGAGCCCTGGGTAAGTGATTTTCTAAATATTTTTTTAAACAAGACAAGACACCCACTGACCCCACCCCACAGACAACCCCAGTGCTCCAACCCCACATGACAGCCTTCAGATCCCATCCCACAGACTTTCACTCCCCATTCCCCGAGCTCCCCACTCCCGCTTTCTATTTGCCCACCCCACAGACTACCCCAGTCTCCCTACCCCACCCCACAGCCTTCAGTCCCCACCCCACACACCCCACCAGGATCCCAACACCACTACATGGTGTTGGTGAAAATTCAGGTTAGGGATTTTTTTTTCTACTGTGTGATCTCTGACCCCACCATCACACGAAGAAAGCAAACCCCACATCCTTGGGGACCTTGAACCCCAGTCTTGGACTCACACTGCAGCTCTGTGAGGGGTCAAAGGACTGACCTCTACAGCAAGAGAATGCAATATCCCTCCCAAGAGCCCCCAAAACCTACAGAACCCCAGCCAGAACCCCAAACTCTTGGGGGCCCCCTCAAAAACAACATTATTCCAGGGGATACCCATATCCCATAACCCCCATATTTCTGCCAACTAGAACACCAGGGAAAAGAGGGTGACACCGCCACCCCAAAAACAAACCCCACAGAAGGTCCTGAGTCCCAGTCTTGGGACCACACCACATCCCTGTGAAGGGTCGCAAGACAGACGGACCCCACACTGCATCCCTGTGAGGGCCAACTTCTAAGGGAACACAGGAAAAAAAACATAGTGTGCCCCACCCAGAGAAACAATACCCACAGACTTGGTGACCCTGAACCCCAGTCTTGAACCCACACTGCAGCCTGTGGGGGGGGAGTCATAGGACACCCCAGCCTTTGGGCACCCAACCCCCAAACCTTGGCCTTCTCCCAGGAGGAGCCACATTACCTCCTCCCCCTCAAGGCCTTCTGCAGCCTCCCAGGTCTAGCTTGCACCTACCCACCTACCCACACACACACACACATGGGGTCCCAGGACACCTGGGACCCCCATCCACCCCTGGGCCATTGTCCCACACTTAGACCACTAGCTAGAGCAGTGCACTATACCCCGAGCCCCAAAACCTCAAGGACCCCTCACTCACTTACCTTGCTCAGAAGCTCTCACAGCAGTTGACCCTCTAAAACAGGGATGGGGAACTTCAGGCCTGGGGGCAAAATGAAGCCCTTGGCAAGTTTTTATGTGGCCCCTTTCCAGTGCCTGAATCTGCTCCCTGGATCCATTCTCTACCCCCAAGCACTGAAAAATAGGGATGTGCGAACAGAATGTGGTTCGGATGTTTGAACGTTCAGACGTTTGGTTCGAAACCTGAGTTTGGGTTCAGTTGTTCGGTACGGCGGAGTTCGGTTCAGTCGAACTTGGCTGAACATTAGCAAATAGTGCTATCGATACCGATACCGAATTTGAAGATTTTTTCAGTATCGGTATCATTTGGCCCTGAAACAACCCCTGGTCTCCACCCCTGGTGCCAGGAAGTCTGCTCCTCAGCTGCCTCCCCCTTCCAGTCACATTTTTCCCACCCAAAGTCACGTTTTCCCACCCCCAAACTCATCCGAACTCACCCGAACATGACTGAACTGTTCGGCTGATTTCGAGTTCTGTCCAGACATTCGGTTTGGACGTCCAAACAGACCAAGTTCGGTCCAAACTCTGAACATCCGAACTGCGTTCACACATCCCTACTGAAAAACTAAGCTCATGATAATGGAGCACAGAGGAGGGCATGCACACAAGTGTAGGGGACAGATCCTTGATCTGGACCCCCCTTTTCTTGAATAAATCTGTTAAGCACCCCTGCTCCCAATCTCTATGTGGACCTTGGAGCTCATACGAATATTCAGTGTGGCCCCCAGGACAAAAAAGGTTCCGCAACCCTGCTCTAAAATCTAGCAGCAGAATGCCTTCCAAGGTCAGAGATCACACAGAAGAAGAAAAAAATCCCTAGCCCAAATTTGCACCACTCACCAATTCCTGACCTCTGCTGAATGACTGCAAGGAACATCTTGATGGCAATTCACCAGCAGAGCTACTGAACTCCCCCCCCCCCCCAAAAAAAAAAATATCTAAGGATAGCTCTCGGATTGCATGCATTTTTTAAATTCAAAAAATGCAACCAATTCAGGGAGCCTTGGCACCAAAAGAAACAGGCAGCAGCAGCAGCACACACAGAAGCTGAGCCTGTCTGCCACCATTAAGAACCGAGAATCGATAATAATAGAAAGATCTGATATGACTAAAAGATGCGATACAGCTGAAACTTTCAGTTCTCAGATTTAGAACCAAAAGTGCCATTATTGGACACTTTTGGTTCTTTATGATACCGAAAGTTCCATCCCTAAAGAACAGGCAGCCATTTGACCCTCAGCTTGCCATCTGTGTGGATCTCCTGCTCTCGCTCACTATCATTCTTGCTTCCAGCCTCTGCTCCTGCACCTACCCTCAGATTCTGTATTCCTGCCTCAGCCCCTGTTAACACATCTTAGGCCCATGTTACACGTGTGTGACCCTATATTCCTCCATGACAAACACATCTTGCTTCAGCTTCTGTATTTCTATCTCTGCCTTAACACCTACACCACAATCCAGTTTCTGAGTCCCTGCTTCAGCCTCTGAACCTGTGTCTGCCCCCACTCCTGGATTCCTGCACCACACTCCTGGCCCTTTTACCCTCTCTAGTCCTTGAACTATCACTGGACCCAGCGCCCTTGCCCACTCCCTTGGACTGCTTTCTGGAATTAGATTTGGATTCACGAACTGACTATGAACTTGGACTACCCTTCTTGCCTTGGTGCCTGTTCTTTGGCCTGCCTCCTGGATTTTGACCCAAATTCGCAAACTCACTATGAATTCAGACTTCCTTAGTGCCTGGGTGAATACCTAGTCAGAATTGGAAGCTGCGTCCAACCACACTCCTGACACCTAGGGATGTTACGTGATCACAGTCAACCCCACTGAACCACAGTGGATTCGGTGGGGTGGCTGTGATCACTGGCACATCTGTTTGAGCCCTGTCAGATGTTCACCACGGTGAATTCCTGGCAGGGAACACATTGGTCATGGTTCTGGCTCTGCGGCAGGCCGCAGAGCTGAAATCAGGGTTAGATTGACCACAATCAGGAAAGGGCCCAAAATAACATTTGTTACTGTATCACTTTCCTGATCGTGGCCCAGACCGGTAGCAGTCAGATGCAGTGGTCTCATTGGCTGCTGCGCCCGCCCGTTTCCCTAAGGGCGGACTGCTGAAGGAACGTGGGTGGGTGGGGCCGTGCGGCTACCCGTCACACCACTCAGCTCCACCCCTCCCTGTTTCCCAGTAGTGATGGGGCTGGCACACCTGAAGCATGGACGAACTCATCACGGACAGGGGTCTGGGAAAGATCCCAGTCAGGGTTCAGCGGGGTGGGTCAAATGGCTCATCATGTCTGAAAGTACCCTAGGTGGAATTCAATCTGCCTTAAAGGTAGGATAGGGTTGGTTTGGACAAGCCATTCAATTTGACAGAACTTTTCTGTGAAATCAAAATGGTTTAGCAAAGTTCCCATCGGAATTCTAACCAGAACATTGCGGATGCATAAATGGTGGCAGTCACTTTGCACATTCAAAAAATGGCCGCTGATATTTTGCAGTTCACGAGTTCAACACTGTTTCTGGTTCCGAGATATCTGTTCTCCCCTCCCTCTCCACATTTCCCTCCAAAAAACACCTGCCAGGATATAAAGAAATCAATAATGACTGTCATTGTTGTTAGTGATTTCGTTATTATATATTTTCATTAGAGTTATTGCAATAACAATAGTAAAAATGATAATGCTGTTATCATAATCAATATAACAAAAACGAAGTGCACACCCCTAAAGAACACCTGTCTGTCCGTATGGACCAACCTATAGCATGGCACCTCTAGGAGAGCATTCCCGGACAACTAAAGGGACTGCTCAGGGAGTGAGGTGATCTTTCAGATAAAGAGGACCCGGGCCGTTTAAGGCTTTATAATCAACACTAGCACCTTGAATCAGGCTTAGAAGACAATACGAAGTCAGTGCAATGCCTGGAGCACAGGTTTTATATGCTTCCTGCGGCCCATCCACATAAACAGGTGGGTGACTGCATTTTGCACTAGCTGCAGTTTCCAGACTGTCACCAAGGGCAGCTCCACATAGAGTGCATTATAATAGACTAGCCTTGACATGACAAATGCATGGATGACAGTGGCGAGATCAGCATCTGAGACATATGAGCGGAGCCTATTCATTAGATGTGATTGGTGGAAGGTGCCCCTGGCCACAGCCGACATCTGCAAATCCAGGTGCAGCTGCGCATCCAGGAGCACCCCGAGGCTGCACACAGATGGAACCAATGGAGGATGGACCCCCCCAATACAGGGGGTTCTCCACCTAAGATCCCCAACCCTGCCCACTAGCATCACCTCTGTCTTGTCGGTGACTGAGTTTCAATCGACTAGACCTCATCCAATCACCCACTACAGCCTGACACCAGGACAACAATGAAACTGCAGGGCCTGGGTTGGCTGAAAATGATAAGTATAACTGGGTATCACCCCCATATTGATGACACCAGACTCCCCAGCTGTGCACAACCTCTCCCAGTGGCTTCATATACACGTTGAATAAGAGAGGGGACAAGATGGAACCACACGGGAGACCTCCAGGGGACGATGTACAGTCCCCTAGTATCACCTGCTGTGACCTATCTACCAGGTATGAATGAAACCACCACAAGACGGTACCAGTCACACCAGTCAGACCCTGCAGGTGAGTCACTAGCATCTCATGATTCATGGCATCAAAGGCTGCAGATAGTTCCTGGAGGAAAAACAAGGTCATATGACCCCAGTCCAACTCTACGAGGAGGTCATTGACCAAAGCCACAAGCACGGTCTCTGTGCCATAGCCCAGATGGAAGCCAGACTGTGTGGGATCAAGGAAACTGGTGTGGTCCAGATGTACTTGCAACTGATGGGCCATACCCATTCAATAACCTTCCCTTAAAAGGGAAGGTTAGAAACAGGTCAGTAGTTCCTGGGATGCCAACGTCAAGTGATGGTTTCTTGAGGACAGGTCGTATCACCAGCTCCTTAAGGCAATCCGGTACCCTCCCTTCTTGAAGGGAGGCATTGATGTTTCCCACCAGCACCGGCCCCAAAGTGGCTTTTACCAACCAGGATGGGCAAGGATCTAGTTTACAAATAGTGGCGCAAACAGACCCCAGCATATCCACTGCCTTGGCAGCCATCACCAATTGAAAGTCATCCCATAAATACAGACCAGACAGGGCATTCCTAACCCCTGGCTCTACTACTGCTTCCAAAATGGGAAAGCCAAAGTTGTGCTCAATGCGAGCAATTTTATCCACAAAGTACGATCCTTGGATGAATCCAGTTCCAGGCAGAGAGAGGCTGGACTGACCAAACCCCTGTTCACCACCTGGAACAGGTCCATCGGATGAGACTGAGAGAATGTGATAAGAACAGCAAAGAACTGCTTCTTTGCTGCTCGAACAGCCATGGCATAGACCCTCAAAAATGGTCTATGGTGCAATCAAATCAATTGACTTGGGTGCGAGTATGGCACCACCGTCGCTCTAACCACTTTTCCTCACACTTCAACTGCCCCAGTTCCTCCGTGAACCATGGGAACCTGCAATGGCAAAGCACCAGAATCAGATGCCTGGGAGCCACCTGATCAGTGGCCTCCGCCAGCCAACCATTTCAGAAGGCCACATGGTCATTGATGGAGGGGCCATCAAGGTCAACAGGTGCATCCCCCAGAGCACTGCATAAGCCAAATGGTTCCATAAGGCTCCAGGGGCAGATCATCCTAATCGGTCCCTCAACAACATTTATATCCAGCAACAACATCAATATCAAATAATTCCAATCACTCCTGTTTATTTAAATCAGTCTCTGGTGGCAGGATTAGGCTATTTAATTCAGCTCTGGCTATCTTTCTTCAAATGCTTGTAAACAGAAAAATGTCTAATTCTCTGTTAGTTATCTC
Source organism: Sphenodon punctatus (assembly GCA_003113815.1). Taxonomy (NCBI): domain Eukaryota; kingdom Metazoa; phylum Chordata; class Lepidosauria; order Sphenodontia; family Sphenodontidae; genus Sphenodon; species Sphenodon punctatus. Next base: position 11,578,010 of record QEPC01007559.1, on the reverse strand, counting down.
TTTTCAGATAGCTAAGACACAGGCCCTGTCGGCTATCACAAGGCATATACTGGAATACTGATTAATCACATGACTTAACTTCAGCTGTTCACCAGTTGTTAGTCACTATTTGTATATGTGTGATTTTGAACTAGAGCTACATCACATCACTGCTGGGGATCATGATTTGTCTCTGCTACCTGACATTAAGATTCCTGAATGCACAATGACCTTTCTTTGATACTTGCATGTGAGTGTTAGAAATAATTAATATAATTTTCAGAGAGAAGGGGTGGGTTGGGTAATTCTTGATTACAATTTTAAATACATCAATGGCTTGTGAGTCCACAGATTATTCTTTTTAGTTTTACAACTGCTTTTTTGAGGTAAAAGAAATGGACAGACAACATCAGTGTGTTACAAATGAAAATCACGATTCAATGAAGCACAAAATTTACAACACACGGATATGCATATTGTCAGAAACTATTGAAATCCTGCCCCCTGCACAGCCCCACCCCCCCAAAAAAAACCAATAAGCCAATCCTCTCCGTAACAAATAGCTCACATGTCTGAAGGATCATATAACATCAGATTTGTTGTTGTAAAATAGCATTGTCTTCTGCATTGTTCACCATGGTCGGAGAAAGAATAAGCCTGCACAGTGTAGAACTCTTCTAGCTTATCATTTAGATCAGCCCCGATACATTCCAGAGAGATCAAAGATTTCTAAATCAGGCCATCTCATCTCTGTTATAGCAACCAGTTTTTAATTTCCTGGCTATCCTTTGAAGACCAGACTTGGTTCCTGAAGTGGAAACTACCTGCATGTCTCTTTAGGTAGAAACAGATGTTATGGTGGCCTGTGGAGTAGTTCCACTACAGGGGCAGCCGGGCGGGCAGTGAGGCAGGCACAGAGAGACTGACTGCATCCACTGCCTTACTGGAGGAGGCAGTGAGCTTATCCAGTCTGGCCTCCAGGACCTGTTGCTTCTTGCTGCCAGTGCCGTCTGTGCCTTGTGCATGCACGTGGTGCAATCAGTCCAGAGGTGCTGCTATCAAACACACAAGACACCCAAAATGCAGCCAATTGTGCCCCCATAATCAGTTCACGCTGCCCCCACCCCATAACCAGTTAATTTGTGCCCCTGCCCCATATAATCAATACTTGTTGCCCCGCATCCAAAAACAGTTCATTTGTGCCCCCAGGGCAGCATGAATTGATTATATGGGGGGCACAAATGAACTGGTTATGGGATGGAGGTTTAAAGTCAGTATTCCTGTTAGCAATAACTTCATTAAGAAGAGTTAGTGAAATAGCAGCCATAATAATCTCAGAACCATATTTGCAGATTTATTTTCCAAGATAGAATAGCTATTGCTTTACATCCTAAATTCCTACCTAAGATAGTATAAGTAAGACAGTTGTGAGAATGTGGCCCTTTTTACACAGGCCTCTCCCAGCCATGAACACACAGATTTCTGTATGTTCATGGGTGAGGGAGTTCCGTATGAACAATGCGGCACACGCACCCACACTGAGTAGGGGTGTGTGCGCTCACCCGCCTAACACGCATCCCCACTCACCCTTCACTCGTCCCCATGCATGGAGCAACCGGCAAAAATGGCGGTTACTCCGTGGTTGAGGATGAGTGGGGAGTGAGTGGGGATGCGTTTGTGGCTATGTGCATGCCTCGCCAACGCACTGGTGTGCCCACAGACCCCCCCACCTGGTGTAGCCATGTAAAAATTGCCTGTGAGGAGCCACTCAAAGAAGAACAGAAGGTTGCTGCCTTGTAAACAAGGTTCTACAACACCCACCCTTCCAGCCCTGCATGGAATTTTCTTATATCCCTAGAAAGGATTGGAAGGAACGGTCATTCTGAGGGGAGAGTAATTCTTATACTAGAGGAGCTCGAGACCATCATGTGGTCTATTATTTTAAATATGGTGAGCATGCATAACCCAGTTGTGAGAATGTTGGGAGCCGTCTCAAAGAACCTTCTTTACAAGGCAACAACCTTCTGATCACTCACATGGGGAGGAGTTGTTTGTAAGCAAACAGCTTTATCTCCCAATCTGGTCGGTGTCCGGTGTCCCACTGCTGCTGCTGCAGCACTACTAACAGACAGAGGCAGGTGAGGAATGGGGACTGGAGCCAGGGAGGGGAGACAGAAGAACTTATTTGGAGAGAAACTGGCTCCAACTTGCTGCCCAGCCAGGCAAGCATGGGGCTCCACCTAGCCGTGGGTCCATGTGCGGCTGCACATGTGGCACATTCCTGGAGTGATCTGTAATAATTAATCAATATGTATGTGTGGTGGGAGGGGCATTCTATCTTTTGCATCAGTGCCCATTCCAACCTACCTACACCTCTGAGGACATTGTACAATCTAATATTCCACTGATAAAACCAGATGAACCTCGGAACCTGTCATAGGTCCCGTGAAAGAGTTTGTAGGCTTTAGAATATTAAAATCATAGGGTTGCAAGGGACCTTGATCCTGGCTTTAAACAGGATTCTGTGTTATACAGCATCACAGATTCTTGACTAGCTGGTTTTTTTCTGATGAGGAGATTACACAACCACCCTAGGCAAACTGTTCCACTGCCCAACTGGTCTTACTTGAGAAGTTTTTCCTAATATTTAACAAAAATCTACCTTGATACAGTGTAAGCCCATTTCCTGTTTTGTTTTCTGTGCAGTGGAGAAAAACTGTTCTCTGTCTTTCTTGTGGCAACCTTTTAGATATTTGAAAGTGGATATAATGTACCCCATAGTCTTCTTTTCTCTAGGTTAAAAATAACCAGTTCCTTTAAGATCTTTTTTGTATGACTTGTCTTCCACCCCCTTTTATCATCTTCATTGCTCTCCCCAGAATCATTCTTCATCAACTTCCTTCTTGAAGAATGGTGCCCCAAACTTGAGCTGTAACAAATAGTACTTCTAGGTACTTGGTCCAAATTCCGAAGTTCTGAGTAATCAGCCCAGGTACTTGGTGGCACTTTGGCGCTGTTTCCAGTTTCAGAATTCGGAAACGGAATTCCAGACCTTGGAAAACTTCAGAAAACTTCTAAACACTTAAAAAAACTTTGGAAACTCGGACCTATTCAACACTAGACATTCACACACAAACCCAGGTGCATCTTTTTGACATGGCATGGGTACTGTGGCACTGGTAACTTGAACAGACCACACAAAGGGAAGTGGAGCCAGGCAGAGAGATCCCAGTCTGGCCTCATGGTGCCAACCTAGCAGCAGGGAGAACAACAGTAGAACTTACATTTTCACTTTACAGTTAGGCTCTGCTGTGCCATGTCACAGCCTAGTAGAGGTGTGCACCAGGGTCCATGTCATTTTTTGTTTTTGTTGTTTGCTTTTGTTATTTAAATCTGTCATTTTTGTTTTCATAAATATCACATTTTTGTTTTCTTTTTTGCTTTTGTTTTTGTTTGCCATTGGTTTAAATAGAAAACACATTTTTGACTGTACCTTTTTTGCTTTTCATTATATGTGACTGGAACCTGGAAGGACTGTACCTCCAATGGAAAGCATTAAGTGTACCAGATTACAAAAAGATTGAATCCAATTTTATAAGCAGCTGAATTATATTATTTTTCAAAAATCTTCATATACATTCTTAGATGTAACTTCTTTGTCTCACATTTAATGTAGATGAAACTTCGCAGGTTTGTACCTCTTCCCATATTTACTATCTCTGACAACTTTCAGAAGGATTGGATGAAAGGTCCTGGTGGTATAAACAATTAACTTATAAATGTATGTCTGACTGTAACATCTTTGTAGTCCAATCAGTGTACATGACATTTGACAGGACTGTATATCACACTTTCAGGATCATCTCTGCTAAATATGAGAAATATGTGATAAAGAGTCTCAATTCTATATGCCTGAACAGAGAAGGAGCCTCTGGCGTGTCACTGTGGTATAAGATCGGTTTTTGATGCCAATTGACCTGCAGAAATATCAACCAAATATCCTCATTCTGTGCTGTGACCATCCCAACATCACTCCACCATTTTTCACTGGGAAGTCAGAAACATCTGTTTAGGAAAGCGCCAATAGAGATTCTATTATGTCCTCTGTCACAGTGCTGCAGGAAGTGATTGTGATGATAATTGGCCAGCCTGGATGTGTAACCTATGGGTTATTTCAGACGTGACGAGATCACGCTGAACCACACTGAACCACGGTGAACCCCGCAGCGGGGCGAAAGGCCCCTGCACGTCTGCACAGCGTGCGCCAGATGTTGGCCACGCTGAATCTGCAGACGGGGTCAATTTGAACCACGCTTCCCGGGCTAGCCGGGGGAAGGTCCCGGGAAGCGTGGTCAAATGGACCGCGGGCCGTGGCGAACAAAAAGTAACGTCTGGTCGCGTGCCACGGGCCGGGATCCCCGGCGGGATCCCGGGCCGTGGCACGATCGGCCAGACGCGGCGGCCGCATTGGCCCCGCCGCCCGCCCGTCTCCTCGGAGGGCGGGCGGCGGGGTGCGTGGAGGGGGCGGGGCCGTGCGGCCGCACGTTGCGCCGCGCGGCCCCGGCTCCTCCCACTTTCCCCGCCGGGATCCCCCCGGCACGTCTGTTGGGCCGTGCCGGGGTGACCCCGGCGGGGAACGAAGACGTTCGTTACGGTACGGGGCCAAAGGGCCCCGTAACGTCTGAAAATACCCTATGTCTCTTGATTGCTGGGATGCTATCCGCAAAGTCCCAGTTATGCCCCTTCTATGCCTGCCTGAGGACTGCCCCCTATGCCAACCTCGAAGCCACTAATGATTGGTCCTGTAAAGGTGGAAGCATGCAGTAACTGGTAAGAGAATGTGTCTGTCAGTCTTTTGTGTTGCTCCACATTCTCCCTCCTAGAGTCTCCCTCCCTCTGCCATGCCAGGTGCCTTCCTCTGACTGGCACTGCATGTGCTTATATTTACCTGAATAATGGTCTTCAAGGGGACAATTTCAATTGCTTATAAAATTGGGTCCCTTTATTAAATTGTCCTGTAGTTTGGCAGAGATGACAGGAAAGGTAATTAATATATTCTTGTCAAATATCTTGTAAACAGGCTGGATTTATTTATTTATTTATTTTATTTATTTATATTTATTGACTGCACCCCCACCCACCCCCAATGCCGACAGCATCCCGGGCTGGCTCAAAACAGGCAAAACAATAATAAAGCACATAAAAACATCAAATAAAAATGTTACAGCTGGAAATGCAATAGGGATGGATGAACGCGATTTGGAAGTTCGGAGTTCGGGCCGAACTTAACCAGTTCGGTCAACCAAACTGAACTTCCGAGGTGAACTCGATTTTCGAACTGAAACGAATTTCCAAACTCGGCTCTGTTCACCCATTCCTAAAAGATAATATTCCATTTTTTTCAATGGGGTCTGAATTTCTGAACTTTGTTCTGAAGTTCAGAGTTCGGACCGAACTGAATTTCCTAACTGAACCGAATTTCTGAACTGAACCGAGCCAAATTTCCAAACTCGGTTCTGTTCGTCCATCCCTAAAATGTAGAGTCAAGTCAATGTCTTATATCATCAGGACCCTTTATCCAATCTTCCTCAAAAATGGCAGGAGTGTTAAGCTCATGGCTGAACATAATAATCCTACATTTCATGAAAATTGGATGGAAGATAAAGAAGTTGTAGCCATGAATCTGTACAGAGATTTTCTTAAAATCACAACATCCAATTGCTTCTAAAATTGGTTTCCTTTATTTAAGCTTTTCGAAAATTGGTACACATAGTGCCCTCCATTGGGGGAATAATCTTCCAAAGTTTTCTAAGAATTTAATAAGAAACAAAAATGTTATATCTGGAAATATGTTTTTCAGTGTTTTCCCTTTATTTCAAAAATAAAAAGTTGTTTTTGTTTCCATTTTTGTTATTATTATTTGTCATTTTTGTTCTTGGAATAACAATAATTAAAATGACAATTTTCATTATCTTTATTATAATAACAAAAACAACATGCACACCCCTATAGTCTAGACAACACACAACTCTGAAAAACAGTGTGCAACTGCATGGAGAAATAAATCCTACCAAAAGCCAGCAAGCACAGCAGTCACAACATTAAGAAACCATACATTCACCCCACCTGCCCACCTCCAGGGGCACCCTCTTGGCGTGATATTGGTACTGTGGCACTGGTAACTTGAACCAGGCAAGTGGAAGTGATGTCAGGCCTAGAGATCTCAGTCTGGTCTCACAGTGCCAAGAAGCTGGCAGAACAATTTAAATTACACCTTACAATTAGGCTCTGCTGTACCATGCGGCAGCCACAGCCTTGATAAAAAAGAAAGAAGATAACACACACTACCCTGCAAAACAGTATGCAACTGCACGGAGAAATTAAGATTCCACCAAAAGCCAGCCAACCAGCCAGCCCAGCAGACAAAATTAAAATACCCACAAGAAAGAAACCAGACATTCACACACCCATGCACCCCAGACACCCTCTAGTCTTGGCATGGCACTGGTAACTTGAACAGACCAGGAAAGGGGAAGTGGAAGTGGAGTCAGGTAGAGAGACTGGCCTCATGGTGTCAAGTGCCAACCAAGCAGCAGGCAGAACTAGAAGCAATGTGACACCCAATTATTTAATTTTTTAAAAAGCATGGCAGGGTAAGGTAAATGTAGTCCCCATCCCTCATCATTGGCCCTATGGACAGACCAGGCCAAACCATACCATGCCAGGCCAGGCACCCCTCTCCCCACCATCGATCACTTACAGATCCAGCTCTGTAGCACACAGCCAAATTCACCAAAGAGAATGGAAAATGGCTTCGGCCATTTTTATTTTATTTTATTTTATTTTATTTTATTTATTTTTTTATTTATTTATTTAATCGATTTATATCCCTCCCCTCCTGAAAACAGCTCGGGGTGGCTAACAATTAAAAAACATAAAAATACAATAGTATAAAATTTAAAACAATCATAATAATATTAAAACAGGCTTAGGCACACAATAAAACAATAAATAAAGGCAAAAGGAGATTAAAACCCCCTAATGCCCCCTTCCCCCCCTCCCCAAAGGCCTGGGCGAACAGCCAGGTTTTACAAACTCACCGGAATGTTAAAAGGCTTGGGGTCAGGCGACCTTCCTCTGGGAGGAAATTCCAAAGGTGCGGCCCAGCCACCGAGAATGCCCTCTCCATTGTGGCCCCCCGCTTAATATGCGGGACCTCCGAGAAGGCACCCCCGGCAGACCAAAGGAGCCTCTATGCCATCCAATCAAAACTTGCCATCTGGCTTGACCAGCTAATCAAAACTTGACATCTGGCTTTATCATTACTCATCTGGCAGAGGTGGTGTCAGGAGTGGTGTTGTGGTCCCTGAAGTCAGTAGTCTTAGGAGACTTCAACATTCATGCCAATGCCGACCTTGTGGGAGCAGAGCATGAGTTCATGGCTGCCATGGCAACCATGGACCTGTCCCAGAGAGTTATCGGCCCGACACATCAGAGGGGACATACCTTAGACCTTGTGTTTTGCACCAGCCTTGAGGTGGGTGTTCCATTAGTGGGGGAGTTATGAGCTGTACCCTTGTCATGGACAGACCATTACTTACTGGAGGCCTCGCTTCTGGCACATGTCTGCCCCTGGAAAGGTGCAGAACCGATTCGGATGGTTCGCCCTGGAGGCTGATGGAAACAGATTGGTTCTGGAAGGCTCTGGGTGAGTGTCTCTCTGACCTTGACGAGTGTTCCATCGATGACCTCGTCTTGTTATGGAATACCTTGCTGACAGAGGTCATTGATCGGACAGCTCCTAGACGTCCGCTGCCCAGGTGACAGCTCCGCAGGTTCCTTGGCTCTCTGAGGAACTGCGGGGACTGAAGCGAGAAGGGCGGCAGTTGGAACAATGGTGGCATCGTCCACGTGATGAAACTGACCGATTGCATCATAGAGCCAGTTTATGAGCCTATGCCGTAGCTATGCGGGCAGCAAAAAAGGAGGCTTTTGCTACCCTCATAGCATCCGCTAAATCCCATCCAGTGGAGCTTTTCTGGGTGGTGTGGTTAGTCCAGCCTCTGTCCGCCTTGGAGTGGAGTCATCTACTGCTCACGGTGACATGTTTGTGGATTCTTTTGTGGATAAAATCACTCTGATTCACCACGACTTTGATACCGCAGTTAATATATATGGGGAACTAGAGGTTATGGAAGCCTCATCTTGTCCGGTTTTGTGGGATCAATTTCAGTCTGCTGTGGCAAGGAGTACCTTTTGCCAATTACATCTGGTGCGATGGCTTCAGCCATTTGTCTCAGGCTCTGACCTGGCCACCATCATCCATGCTTTCATCACCTCCAGATTGGACTATTGTAACGCACTCTACTTGGGGTTATCCATGGTGATGGCTCGGAAACTGCAGCTGGTGCAGAATGCGGCAGTCCATCTTCTGGTAGGACTGGGGTGCCGGGAGCATAATCACACCAGTACTCCGTTCTCTGCACTGCCTGCCAGTAGTTTTCCGGGCCCAATTCAAGGTGTTGGTTTTGGCCTATAAAGCCCTAAATGGCCTAGGCCCTGCCTATCTGCGGGACTGCCTCACTCCCCGGGTGCTGCAGTCAACAGGGGGTGCCTTGCTCGAGGTCCACCGAGTCTTCCCGGGGGCCACGCAGGGGAAGGCATTCTTGGTGGCTGCACCACAGCTGTGGAATTCCCTTCCAGTGGTGGCCTGTTTGACCCTGAATCTCCCCTCTTTTTGGAGAAGTTGTAATACCTGGCTGTTCTACCAGGTATTTAGCGGGGGAGATGAGTGAGGGGGTAGGTTGTTGGGTAGGGTTTATTTTCCCTTTTGTCCTCCTTTTTGTTGTATTTTAATTGTTTTAATGTTTTGAAGATTGTAAGCCACCCCGAGCTGCCTGTGGCAGGAGGGGTGGGGCAGCAAAACTCTAAATAAATAAATCTGTCCCCTCCCATACCCCCCTCATACCAAAAATGGCACTAAGTTTCATTTCCAGAGAAGCTCAACTGTCCAGCAGGCCCCCATGTGTGCAACAGCTTCTGAAGTTTTTTGAAGTTTTCCGAAGTTTTCTGAAGTTTTCTGAACTTCGGACTTCAGTCTTTAAGAACTGAATTCCTTAATCTTTGACAAATTCCAAAGTTTTCCAAAGACCGGATTTCAGTCCTACCCCAAACCAAATACTTTATAGGGATGGGCGAACAGATCGCAGTTTGGGTTTGGCCATTCGGTTCGTCTGCGTTCGGTTCAGCCGTTCGGTTCAGCCGTTCGGTTTGGCTGCGTTCGGTTCGTCCGTTCAGTTTGGCGGTTCGGTTAGTTCGCCGGGTTGGAGTTCAGCCGTTCTGTTCGGCTGTTCTGTTCGGCCATTCGGGAAATGTTATGGGTGGTTTTTTTGTTTTTTATATGGTTTTTTGGTTTTTTATTGGGTTTTATATGGTTTTCTTTTGTTTTTTATTTGGTTTTTTGGTTTTTATATGGTTTTTTTTAAATATAATATTATATATATCTATCTACACTAAATCTAACTGCTATTAACTATTCTAAATGCTATGAACTAAATGGATTATCTAATAAGTACACAGACCTACTCCTACAAACACTAAAACTAAATCACTAACGCTATCTCTATCACTAAGCTAGTTTCTACAACTACTATCCCTAACCTATCTATCTATCTATCTATCTATCTATCTATCTATCTATCTATCTATCTAGGGGATGGGGGAAATCACAAACACAAGGTTTCAGTTTAAGGTTTAAGTTTCATTTCAGTACAAAACTGAAATGAAACTTAAAGCAATCTAATAATCCTACTCAACGCCTGCTGTTCAGGAACAGTGACTAGCTCAGAAGGTGTTGGGAAGGGGAGAGGCAGATAGTTTCATTTCTTGCAAGTCTCTCCACCCCTGGTGCCTGGAAGTCTGCTCCTCAGTGACTAGTACTACCCCTCCTTGTCACCTTACAGTGAACCTTTTTTTGCCACCTGAACTCCCCTGAAAGCGATCCGAACTGACCGAATTGTTCGGCCATTTTGCCGTTCGGTGTTCGGTTCTATTCGGTATGTTTGGGTTCGGGTTTGGGTTCGGTCATCCGAACAGGCTGAGTTCGGGCTGAACTCTGAACTTCTGAACCACGTTCGCCCATCCCTAATACTTTACTCGAAGTGAGGTTTCCCCAGCGCCATGTAAAGTGGCACCATCACTTTCCATGTCTTTGTTTGCCTCCAGCATTTTCTAACTCTTTCTCTAGAAGTTAGAATGTACTGATTGACAAATTACAGGGTTGTGGAGGGTGGGGGGGAATCTGGATGCTTTGCTGTATATGTCACACATAATATCCCTGAAATAAATTAAATTCATAGCTGTTCTGTCTCCTGTATTTCCTTACAAAATCCAGGGGAAAACCAAGAAATGTGGAGTGAGTAGTAAAAGACCAAACTGATCAAATTGTTACTCATAGATGTCCAAAGCTTTTGATAGATTCCAACAGGTTTTCATTCCAGAGTGAGCTGTTCATTATTAAACTACTGAACAAATCAGTACAAAACATCTGTCTGTGATGCTACAGGTATAGGTCATCCTGTGTTGGAGCAAAGGTTTGGACTAGACGACCGCGAGGTCACTTCCAACCCTACAATTCTATTATTCTTAAACTTGTTGAATCCTCTCAGAGCCAGTGAATTTTCAGAAAAGGCAATATAGAACAAGAAAGCAAGAAGCTTGCATACAGAATGTCAGGAATAAAAACTAGATTAGATTTTGCAAAGCTCAGACCGCATCTAGAGAGTTCCAAGTGTCAGCAAAGAAAACCTTTTAAAAATGATTTTTCCAATATAGATGCCTTACTCAAAGACTTATTTAATGTTCGGATCTGAAAAACATGTGTTCTTGCCGTCATTCACTTCTACATGATTTCAATATAAAACAGAGTTGGAACAATAAGTTATTTTCCTTTATTTTGACTCTATGAAACAGAGATTTTTAATGACACTGTCAGTTTCACAGGCTGGCGATACATAATATTTCAAGTTAACACACAACTGTATCACTTTCAACCATACTATCTAGAAAAAAATTGCATCTATTTTAGTGTTTTGCTATTTCCTCAGGAATATTTATGACAGGGATGGGGAATCTTTTCCCTCCCAGGGACCACTTTGAAAATTAATACAAGCTCCAAGGGCCACAAAGAAGTTGAGGGTGTGGGTGCACCCAGGAAGAGAAGAAACCAGATCATGGATCTGTGCCATGGCACTTTTCCCTAGCCTTGTGTGCATGAATTTATTTATTTATTTATTTATTTAAACAATTGTTTGCCCCACTCCCATCCTGCCTCAGGCAGCTCGGGGCAGCTAACACACAAAATAAAACAACCAATATAAAACATAAAAACTGCTAAAATCATCAGAAATAAATTCAATAAATAATGGGGGAGGTAAAACAAAAACAACCCCCCACCCCACCCCATTTAACCATCTCCCTCACAGCCAGGTCTTACACATTCGTCAAAAGGAGGAGAAGTTCATGGCCACCTGGGCCTCTTCTGGAAGGGAGTTCCACAGCCTCGGGGAACCCACTGAGAACACCTTCTCCATAGTTGCCCCCTAAGGAACTCAGGGGACTTTGAGAAGGACACGCTCAGTGGACCGCAGGGGCCAATCAAGCATGCAGGGAGTGAGGCAGTCCTGCAGGTAGATAGGGCCAAGACCATGTGGGGCTTTATAGGTAAGCACCAACACCCTGAAGGGGGCACGGAAGACTATAGGCAGCCAGTGCAGAGAATGGAGCACTGGTGTAATGTACTCTTGGCAACCCGCCCCATAAGCTGCCATATTCTGCACCAGCTGTAGCTTCCAAACCATTATCATGGGTAGCCCCACGCAGAGCCCTTTATAATAGTCTAGTCTTGAGGTGATGAAATCATGGATGATGGCGGCCTGGACAGGTTGGAGTCTGAGACATATGGCCAAAGCTGCCACACAAGATGTTACTGGTGGAACACCCTCCTCAACAGAGCCCCTACCTGGACATCCAGGCAGAGCTTGGAATCGAGGAGCACTCCCAGACAATGAACTTGGGCAACCAGAGGGGGACAAACACCATTAATGACAGGGAACGCCACACCCACTGTCTTACCCACCAACATCATCTTCATATTGTCTGGATTCAGCCTCAGTCAGCTCACCCTCATCCATTCCCCCACAGCTGCCATACACTGAGTAAGCACTGAGACTGCTGGTTCTGGGTCAGATGAAAAAGAGAGGTAGAGTTGGGTGTCATCAGCATATTGATTACACCGCACCCCATACTGTCTCACGACCTCACCCAGCAGCTGCATTTACATGTTGAACAGGATTGGGGACAGAATGGAACTCTGCGGGACTACACATGAGAGGTCCCATTGAGAAGAAAAGCAATCCCCAAGCACCATCTGCTGAGTTCTTCCAGCCAGGAATGAAAGGAACCATTCAAGAACAATCCCGTTCACCCCAGCTTGGTCCCACAGGCGAGTCACCAACATCTCATGATCACTGGTATCAAAGGCAGCTGACAGATCTAATCAAATGAATGACCCTGGTCCAATTCATGGCGGGGGTCATCAACCAAAGCCACAAGCGCAGTCTCAGTGCCATAGTCTGAGTGAAAGCCGACTGCGAGGGATCCAGAAAACTGACGCAGTCCGGATGCTCCTGCAGCTGCCAAGCCACTACCCTTTCAATAACCTTCCCTAAAAAGGGAAGGTTAGAGACCGGCCGATAGCTGGCAAGGGAGTCAATGTCAAGTGATGTTTTTTTGAGCAGAGGCTGTAACACCGTCTCCTTGAGGCAGCTTAGCACTCCGCCCTTCTCGAAGGGACGTACTGACCACCCCCGCCAGCAGCATCCCCAACATCTCCCAGCTGGCCTTAACCAGCCAGGATAGGCATGGCTCCAGTTCACAAAAGGTGGCTCTGACCGCCCCAAGAACATCTCCCACATCAGCTGGCAACACCTCTTGAAACTGATCCCACGAAACCTGACAAGGTGGGGCTTCCATAACCTCTGGTTCTCTTACTGTAATAAGTGCAGCATCAAAGTCGTGGTGAGTCCGAGTGATTTTAGTCACAAAGTAATCAAAAAACATGTCACAGCAGGCACTGGAAGACTCCAGTTCCAAGCAGAGGGAGGTTGGACTGACCAGTCCCCTCACCACCCAGAAAATCTCTGTTTGATGAGACTTTGCAGATGTTATGAGGGCAGGAAAGAAACCCTTCTTTGATGGCCACACATCCACTGCATAGGCTATCAAACTAGTAGGGATGGGTGAACGCGGTTCGGAAGTTTGGAGTTCGGACCGAACTCGGTCTGTTCAGTTGACCGAACCGAACTTCCGAACCAAACTCGAATTTCAAACCAAACTGAACCGAACCGAATTTCCGAACTCCGTTCTGTTTGCCCATCCCTACTGGCAACACACACCAAAAAGCCTGGTTTTGAATGGCCGAACTTGGTTCGGAAGTTCAGAATTCGACCGAACTCGGTTTGTTCAGTCGACTTCTGAACCGAACTTGAATTTCAAACCGAACTGAACCGAACCAAATTTCTGAACTCGAATTTCAATCCGAACCGAACTTCCAAACTCCGTTCTGTTTGCCCATCCCTACAAACTAGCTCTATGACACAATTGATCAGCTTCAGCACATGAATGACTCCACCTTCACTCTAACCGCCGACCTTCTCGCTTCAGCTGCCACCAATCCTCAGTAAACCAAGGAGACCTGCGGTGCTGATGATGAGGGAGCGGATGCCTCGGAGCCATTCAGTCGATGGCTTCGGTCAGCAAGGTGTTCCATAGAACTACGAGGTAATTGAATGATGGGTCATTCAGATCAAAGGGAAATTCCTCTGCTCCCTTACCTGAGCTCAGTTTTTCACTGTTAGGGAGTAGGAAGTGGATCCAGGGGCCAGATGAAAACTAGCCACAGGCTGCATTTGGCCCCTTGGTCTGAAATTCCCCAGCCCTACCTTATGAGGACCAAAAATGAACGGTCAGATTAGTGAAATAGGTTGGGATAGGCATCCTCTGACTATCTGGATCTGGGAGAGAACAGCAGAGAACGGATCACTCCATTACATCCTATTTGGTACTTCTCAGAAGTGTCTGAGAGAGGCCATTGTCAGAAAAAGGTGCTGGGCTCAATGGACTATTGGTCTGACCCATTATGACCCTTACATTCTTACACTCTAAGGGTGTGTGAAATATTTGTCAGGCAAGCTTTAATATCAAGATGTACCTATTTGTATGATCCTGGCACAGAGAGAGTGGGGTGCTGTGGCCCCTTCAAGTTGTGTGGTGGGTCCATCCACACAGAGGTTCAGCATCCTGTCCCTTTACTGAGCAATTGGATCCAAGACAGATTTTACTGAAAGAGTAGAGGCTCATGCCTTTGGAACAAGAGGTCCCCAGTTCTAACACTGTGGCCAAAGGCATAATGAGGTATATTGAGCTACAAATGGTGGACTATATGTGCATGTGGATTAGATGGACCTCAGAATATGCTTTCTGGCTAGAAGGAAAGCGTAGTGCAGTGTGGAACTCTGACCTCTCCAGTGGTGAGGTGGTACTAGACCACACTGAGGTTCATAGGCCTGCTCCTTGACAGAGCAATCAGACACAGATCTTTTAGCTTACAGCAAGGGTGAAGAACTTCCCACCCATGGGTCAAATTCAGCCCACAATTGTTTTTATTTGCCCCCTTTCCAGTTCTTGGATCTGGCTTGTGAATTATTCTTCAGCAATGGAAATGTAATGGGGAAGAGAGCAGAGGTGGGCAGGCTCTCAAGGATTGGGGGTGGATCCATGACATAGAGGCATTGGGGATGCTCCGTTGCTTTCATTCTCCCCTTCTGAGTATATGTGTAAGTACTCCCTGCTCTCACTCCAATGCAGCTTTCAGACTTTGTACTCATTTTCAAAGTGGTCCACTGAGGGAAAAGGATTCCCACCCCTAGCTTAGAAAGTAGAGGCTCTCACTCCATATGTTTTTGTATTTGCAGAATGGAAGACAATTTTCCATTGTCTGAAACTCTTTATGTGTATTTATTTGAAAGGTGTTTTGGTGGGAAGGGAGGTTGCTATCACAATAGATAAAAAAACAACCTTTTCTAAAAACTTGTATTTTCAAATTTTGAACCAGAGAGGCCAGATCTATTTGATCATACAAACAGTTCTTTTTCTCTCTCTTTTCCATGACTTACTTTCTGAGATCATGTTGATGGTATCCTTCAGATGAAATCTGAGGGTGCAGAAATATATTTTAAAATTCCAAGTGAGACGGGTGACTTGAAGGATGATTGCTGAAGTATTTAAGACTTCATGATTTCAAAAAGAAACGTAGATATCTTGAGAGTTCCAGGTGGGGAAATACAAAAATTCACAGAAATAACTCATAAGAACATAAGAAATGCTATACTGGGTTAGACTAATGGTCCATCTAGCCCAGCATCCTGTCTCCGACAGTGGCCAATCATGGTGACTTGGGAGAAGCACCCAACAGGTCACAATGGGGGATCCATTCCCTGTTGTTTTCCCCCAGCTCCCGTCATGTTCCCTGATCATGTCTGGCTAATAGCTACTAATGGACCTAAGTATCTTTCAGAAACTTGTCCAAACCTCTTTTAAACTCAGCTATAGTACTGACCCTTATCACAGCCTCTGGCAGTAGATTCCACAACCCAATTATACGCTGAGTGAAAAAATATTTTCTTTTATTTGTTTTAAACTTGCCACCCATGAGTTTCATGGAGTGTCCCCTAGTTCTAGTACTAGCTGAGAGGGTAAATAACTGCTCTTTGTTTATTAGTTCCACACCACTCATGATTTTATAGACCTCTACCATTATTATTATTATTATTATTATTATTATTATTATTATTATTGTTATTATTATTATTATTATTATAAGCATTTGTGTAGCACCAGCTGTGTACCTGGTGCTTTACAGAACAATAAGAATGATGCGGTCCCTGCCTATGGCTTACAATCTAATAGACACGGAGGGAGGAGACAAGGAGAGGGGATATAGGGAGAGACAAGGGATAAATAACATTCAAGCGGATGCGAGATCTCGGGTGCACGTGCTTTGCTTGGTTGCAGTTAGGCAGGAGTCTGCGGGGAGGGCAGACAGAAAAAATTGGAAGGAAAGTTCCAACAGGCGTTGGGAAAGGTGGTGAGGAAGGGGTGGGTTTTGAGGAGGGATTTGAAAGTGCGGAGGGAAGGGACAAGGTAAATGTGGGCAGGAAGGGAGTTCCAGGCATGGAGCACAGCAAGAGAGAAGGGGCAAAAAGGTTAGAGGAGCAGGGGAGATGAGGGAGAGTGAGTGAGGGGACAGAGGAGGAGCGGAGAGTGCATGCAGGAGTGTGTAAGGAGACTAGGATTGAGAGGTAAGGGGGAGCCAGGTTGTGAAGGCATTTATAAGTGAATACCAGGAGTTTGTGAATGATGCGTTCGGAAAGGGGGAGCCAGTGAAGAGAGAAGAGGAGAGGCTGCATGTGGTCAAAGTGACGGGTTGAGTGGATGAACCAGCAGCGGAGTTTTGGGTGGTGATAAGGGGGGACAGGTGAGAGCGGGGGAGGCCAGTAAGGTGGAGGCTACAGTAGTCAAGGCGAGAGATGACCATAGCATGAACAAGGGTTTTGGCTGAGGAGACAGAGAGAAAGGGGTGAATCCAAGCAATGTTGTGGAGGGTGAAGTGACAGGACTTGGCAACAGAGTCGATGTAAGGTTTAAAGGAAAGGTGAGTATTGAAGACAAAGCCCAAGCTACGGGCTTGGGGAACGGGGCGGATGGTGACTCCGTCAATAAGGATGGACAGGGAAGAGGGAGAGGAAGGGTAGGAAGGAAAGTTAAGGAGCTCAGTCTTAGCCATGTTGAGCTTGAGCTGACATTGGGACATCCAGGTGGAGATATCAGAGAGACAGTTGATGAGGCGAGCTTGGACAGAAGAGGAGAGAGGGGGTGGAGAGATAGAGTTGAGTGTCGTCAGCATAGAGGTGATATTGGAAGCCATGGGAGACAATGAGTTTGCCAAGGGACAGGGTGTAGATAGAGAAGAGGAGAGGACCCAGGACAGAGTCTTGCGGAACCCCAACCAAGAGGGGGAGGGAGGAAGAGTTGTAGTTGGGAAGAGACACATTAAAGCAGCGGTCAGAGAGGTAGGAGGAGAACCAGTCAAGGACAGAGCCACAGAAGCCTGGGGAGCAGAGAGAATCCAGTAGAGGTGAGTGGTCATCGACAGTGTCAAAGGCAGCAGAGAGGTCAAGAGGACAAGAATGGAATAAAGGCGCTTGGATTTAGTGACAAGTAGATCATTGGTGATCTTGGCAAGGGCAGTTTCAGTGGAGTGAAAGGGGCAGAAGCCAGATTGGAGAGGGTCCAGGGAGGAGTTAGCAGAGAGGAGATCTAGGCAGCGGGAGTAGACAACACGTTCCAGAAGCTTAGAGGTGAAGGGAAGGAGGGAGACCAGCCGGTAGCTAGAGGGGTCAGTGGGGTCGAGGGTGGACTTTTTGAGGTTGGGGGAGACCGTGGCATGCTTGAAGGCAGAGAGGAAGGAGCCAGTTGAGAGGGAGAGATTGACATGTAAAAGGGGGGGTCAACAGTGGGAGTGATGGAGGTCGGGGGGGAGGGGATTGGGTCGAGAGGGCAAGTGGAAGGGTTGGAGGAAGAGAGCAAAGAGATTTCCTTAAGGGAGGCAGGAGAGAAGGAGGATAGGAGAAAGGGGGGAGCGGGAGGGGACAATGAGGGAGTGGGAAGAGGAGAAGGGTGGGAAGCAATGTCCCGGTGGATCTTGTCAATCTTTGAGGTGAAAAATGTTGCGAGATCCTGAGCAGAAAGGGAAGAGGGTGGAGGAAGTCAGGGGGACTTGAGAAGGGAGTCTCAAGGTGGAGAAGGTGGAGAAAAGGCACCTGAAGCTGAAGAACCCCAACCTTCCAAGCCTCTCCTCATACGGGAGCCCTTCCATACCCTTGATCATTTTGTTGCCCTTTTCTGTACCTTTTCTAGTTCAGCTATGTCTTTTTTGAGATTGGGTGAACAGAATTGCATACAATATTCGAGGTGCGGTCGCACCATTGATTTGTATAGAGGCATTATGACATCCTCAGTTTTATTCTCTATCCCCTTCCGAATAATTCCTAACATTCTGTTTGCTTTTTTGACTGCTGCTGCGCACTGCACTGTGGATTTAATTGTATTGTCCACAACCACCCCCAGATCCTTTTCCTGAGTGGTAACTCCTAGCTTAGTACCCAGCATTGTGTACGCATAGTTTGGATTATTTTTCCCTACGTGCATCACTTTGCACTTGTCCACATTAAATCTCATTTGCCATTTAGATGCCCAGGCACCCAGTGTCGTAAGATCCTGTTGCAGTTCCTCACAGTCTGCTCGTGTTTTAACTACCTTGAATAACTTGGTGTCGTCTGCAAATTTGATCACCTCACTCTTAACACCCTTTTCCAAATCATTAATGAATACATTAAACAGCACCGGTCCCAATACAGATCCCTGAGGCACACCACTTTTTACATCTCTCCATTGTGAAAACTGACCATTTAGTCCTACCCTTTGCTTTCTATCTTTTAACCAGTTTCTGATCCATAGTAAGACACTACCTCCTATCCCATGACTTTTTAATTTTCTCAAGAGTCTCTCATGAGGGACCTTATCAAATGCTTTCTGGAAATCCAGGTACACTATATCTACTGGGTCTCCCTTGTCCACATGCTTATTTACACCCTCAAAGAATTCCAACAGGTTAGTGAGACATGAGCAGACTTACCTTTACTAAATCCGTGTTGACTCTCCCCATTAAACCATGTTTGTCAACATGCCCTGTAATTCTGTTCTTAATGATGGTTTGCACCATTTTGCCCGGCACAGACGTCAAGCTTAGTGGTCTGTAGTTTCCAGGATCACCTCTGGATCTCTTTTTAAATATCGAGGTTACATTTGCCACTCTCCAGTCCTCGGGTACAGTGGCAGATTTTAGTGATAGGTTACAAATTATTAACAGTAGGTCTGCGATTTCATATTTGAGTTCCTTCTAAGGATGGGTGAACAGAATGCGGTTCGGATGTTCGGATGTTCGGTCGTTCAGTTCAAAACCTGAGTTCGGGTTCGATGGTTCGGTTCAGCCAAGTTTGGGTTGGCCGAACTTGACCGAACAGTCAAAAATAGCACTATCGAAACTGAAACGAAACCGAAACTGAAACTTAGGTTTTTTCCCCCCTGAAAAGACATTTTTCCTGCCCCCGAACTCATCCGAACACAACTGAACTGTTCGGTCATTCGAGAGTTCGGTTCGGACGTTCGGTTTGGACATCTAAACAGACCGAGTTTGGTCCGAACTCCGAACATCCAAACCGCGTTCGCCCATCCCTAGTTCCTTCAAAACTCTGGGGTGAATGCCATCTGTCCCTGGTGACTTGTTAGTATTCAATTTGTCAATTTGCCCTAGAACATCCTCCAACGTCACATTGATTTGTAACAGCTCTTCCAATTCCTCGCCCACAAAGCAAAAATCCAGCATGGGTACCTCCCCCAAATCCTCCGCAGTGAAGACTGATGCAAAGAACTCATTCAGCTTCTCTGAAATGTCCTTATCCTCCCTGAGCACCCCTTTCACTCCCTTGTCATCTAATGGCCCAACTGACTCCCTAGCAGGCTTCTTGCTTCTGATGTATTTGAAAAAGTGTTTCTTGCTTGTTTTTGCCTCTTTAGCAAGCCTCCCTTGAAAATCTCTCTTGGCCTGCCTTATTAACAGTTTACATTTAGGTTGCCAGTGTTTATGCTCTTTTATATTATTTTCATTGGGACTAGCCTTCCATTTCTTAAAGAGCCTTTTTGACTCTAATAGCCTCCTTCACCTCCCCATTTAGCCACAGTGGAAGATTTTTGGTCTTCCTGCTTCCTTTTTTAATATGTGGGATGCATTTAATCTGAGCTTCCAAAAGGGTGCTTTTAAACAGCCTCCACGCCTCTTGCAAACTTGTAGCCCTTGCAACTGTGCTTTTTAGTTTCTTTTAAACTAGTTTTATCATTTTATGATAGTCTCCCTTTTTAAAGTTAAATGCTACTACTGTACTTTTGTTTGTCTTTCTCAATGCGGAAATTATGTCAAATGTGATCATATTATGATCGCTATTGCCTAGTGGCTCCACCACAGTTACTCCTTGCACCAGATTCTGCATGCCACTCAGGACTAGATCTAGAATAGCTCCTTCTCTTGTTGGTTCCAGAACCAGATTCAATTTCATTCAACCTTATAATAAAGTTTAGATGATAAAGTTTTATTGAAGTAATCACTCATCTTGTAATTCAACTTTAATATTTCAGTTATATCCTACAGATTAACTATTTTGATGCAAGTGATCAAAGACAAAGTAGTTAAGATGATACCTTTAACTAAATCAATTTCAACTAATGGGAGGACATTTCGAAATATAAGCAGAAACTGACTTTCTTTTAGTTTTACCTCAAAAAGGACTCTGTATTTCAAAAGTTTGCATATTTCTACCAATAGAAGTTGGCCCAATCCAGTGGGTGTAAACAGATGGACCACAGGCCCTGTTCTGCTCCACCTCACCCCCAGGTGGACCATCTGTTTAAAGGCAGGCTTCCAGCAAAGTTGGCTGGCCAATCCCAGGGGACCAGCCCGAGGCAGAGCTGCAGTCAGTCTGCTCTGTGGATGGCTGCTGCAGCTCTGCTTTTTACTGGGGGTTGTTCCTGGGAAACACCATAAAGTTGCATGTGTCCGCCTAGAGCATTGGGTGATCCACCCACACTGTATTGTGTGAGGGAAGAGGGTTCTGCGTAGACGAAATGTGGGCTGTAGCAGCTGCCAGGTCAATTTAAAATGGACCCATGCGGGTATGGACACAGGTGGATTCGGGGGTGCACCTCCGGAGCAGCTCCAGGGGTGAACAGTCCTGTGTCTGTCTAAAATCACCCAATGTATCATCTTAATTAATTTGTCTTCTTTCTCTATTGCTCATATTTGGGACCAACACAACAACAATACTGTCTCTAGACTATTATGGACACCAAAATTCTTTGATGAATACGGTTAAGGTATTGCTGTTAAGGTTCATTTGTGATGCAACTGAAGATTGATGATTGTAACAGAATTGTGCCATGGATCTATATGTCTCAGTATGCCCACAATGATTGACTTTTCTACCTCCTGCAGTTCTTCCACTTCTGTATGTAGGAGCCCTGAAGCTATCATACTCTAAGTTAGTTAATTGCAATTCCCAAAGGGGAGGTCTTTGGGGGAAAGTATTTGAGCAGGCTGGGAAAGTAATTACCAGTCTTTATTTCCAATTGATTAGACTAGAAATCATTAACAGGTTTTGCTTGGGCTCTTTCTCTCTCATCTCTTTAGAATCAATCTGTACCCAAAAACCAATTTCTAAAGTGAATTCAAACCAGAGATGTTGCCAACTAGAGTAAATGGAATCATATTTGTGAGACCTTCGTAAGTATTTTTAAATGTGCCACTTCATTGCGGCATTGAATGCCTGCTATTTAAGCAGATTAGATACCATGGTGATAGGTGTCTAAAATATACGTTAGAAAGATAGACAGATGGAAAGATTAGATGGATAATTATATCCAATGTAAAAAAAATAAATGCTTTCTTCCTTTACCAAGCAGGCTGTATTATTATGGTTTGCTTTAGACATTTTACACAATGGTTGATATCTATCTGATACAGTAACAATGGACTGAGCCAGTTTTTAAGACATTGCAGCATCTGTAAGGGTGTGTGAGGTATCTACCTACTCCAAGGAAGTATTTGTCATCCTATTTGAAGGAGCAAAAGTGGCCTCTCAGATAAATGGCTTGGTCCAAATCATGGGACAGAGGTCAAGAATGGTCCACAGACAGATGGATGCTCACATGGTGCTGGCTTGCTGATTGGAAAGGTGTGCAAAGGAGACTGGTGGAGGGTTGTAAAAAGAGTTGGAAAAGATGAGGGAAAGAGGGCAATCCACTGTTACATGCAAGGACAAGGGAGAAGAGCTTCCTTTATTCAGTGGATATTGCAGACATTTTCTAGGAAAGGAATGAAGCAACATGGTAGCGCATCTCATGAGTGCTCAGAGAAAAGGAACTAAACAATAGGTTAGTGGGTTATACAGACAAAATATGGGAATGACTGTAGTGTTTTTTTAATGAGAATTAGGGGTGGGACTTGGGCAAGATTTCGATTCTCAGTTTTTATCAGTTTCGGTTCTCTGTCTACTGGTTCTCCTATCAGTTCTTGGTTCTCTCTGTATTGGATTTTTAACATTGTGGTTTAAAAAACACAATGTTAAAAATCCAATAAAGACCAATGCAAAAGATCTGATACCACCGATACAGAGAAAGAATTGGCGATATCAAATTAATCTGATATAGCCATTATCAGGTACTTTCGGTTCTCAGCAATACTGAAAGTCCCATCCCTAATGAGAATGAGTTATCACAAGAGGCTAGTATAACTTAGGCTGCAGCAGAAGATTGAGATTTCAGGGGGGAAATTATTTCCTTCCAACACATGTTATCTGGTTAAGAAATATAATGTATTTCCCTAAAGTCTTGAATTAGAATATTAAACATGATCCAGGAAATATATTACAAATGTATTAATTTATTTATTATTATAGGCATTTATATCCCGCACCCTCCTGCACACTGGCAGCTTGGGGCAGCAAACAACACAAACAGTAAAAAAAAAATTAAATCCTTTTAAAATACTACAAACATTTAAAATATGAAAATACCAAAAACAGAAGGCTAAAAGGCAGAAAAAAACCCTCCCCTCAATCCCCCACCATATCCACCCCTCCCCGAAGGCCCGGCAGAACAACCAGGTCTTACAATATCTTCAGAAAGAGGGGAGGTCTGGGGACAAATGGGCCTCCATCAGGAGGGAGTTCCACACCCGAGGTGCGGCCACCGAGAATGCCCTCTCTGTCGTCGCAACCCGGGATACCTGGGGAACTTTGAGTTGGGCACCCCTGGTCAATAGGGATGTGCGAACGCGGTTCGGAAGTTCGAAGTTCAGACCGAACTCGAATAGTTCGGTCGACCAAACTGAACTTTCAAACCGAACTCGATTTTCAAACCGAACTGAACCGAATTTCTGAACTCGGTTCTGTTCGCACATCCCTACCGGTCGACCACAAGGGCCGCGAAATGACTGGGGTCCTGAGGCAGTCTCGCAGATAAGAAGGACCCAAACCATTTAGGACTTTATAGGTCATGACCTTGATTTGGCCCGGAAGACAATAGGCAGCCAGTGCAGAGTACAGAGCATAGGTGTAATGTACTGGTGGCATCCCATCCCCGTTAGGAGATGGGCCACCTCATTATGCACCAGCTGCAGCCTCTGGACCATACTCAAGGGTAGCCCCACGTAGAGTGCGTTACTGTAGTCCAGTCGAGAGGTAATGAAGGCATGGATGATGGTGGCCAGATCTGATTCTGAGACATACGGCCGCAGCTGTCGCACCAGACGTAATTGGTGAAATGCCCCCTTTGACACAGCCTCCACTTGACAATCCAGGCAGAGCTGTGGATCAAGGAGCACCCCCAGAGTATGAACTTGAGTGGCCAAAGGGGGGCAGAGCCCGCAAATGATGGGAGTCGCCACCCTCTCAGCCCTACCCACCACCATCACCTTCATCTTATCAGGATTCAGCCTCAGACAGCTCGCCCTCATCCAGTCCCCCACAGCTGCCAAGCACTGGCTGACAGGCCTGAGTCTCAAGAAAATTAGAGGTAGAGTTGTGTAGCATTGGTGTACTGATGCCATCACATGCCGTACCCTCTCATGACCTCACCTAAAGGTTGCATATACACGCTGAACAGGAGAGGGGACAGAATAGAACCCTGCGGGACTCCACACGTGAGGTTCCAGGGAGATGATGTACATTCCCCGAGAACCACCCACTGAGTTCTCCCAGCCAGGAATGAGCAGAACCATTGAAGAACAATTCTACTCACCCCAGCCTGGTCCCGCAGCCTTGTCATCTCGTGATCAACAGTATCAAACACCGCTGACAGATCCAATAAGATCAAAATAGATGATCTTCACAGCATAGGTAATCAACCAAGGTCACAAGCGCAGTCTCCATGCCAAACCCAGGGCAAAAGGCAGACTGCGACTCTGCAAGGACCTAGAAAACCAACCCGGTCAAGATGCCCCTGTAGCCTAGCCTATTAACATTCCGGCGTAGTTGTAAGACCTGGCTGTTCACCCAGGCCTTTGGGAGGGAGGGGTAGGGGAATGTTTTAGTTCCCCCACCTATTTATATTTACATTTATTTATTTATTTTGCCCTGTTTAATATTTTAATATGGTATTTTTATAAATTTTTAAAAATTTTATTGTAGGTTTTGATATTGTAAGCCGCCCCGAGCTGCATGGCAGGAGGGGCGGGGTAGAAATTTATAAATAAATAAAATAAATAAACTGCCAGGCCACCACCTGTTTAATAATCTTCCCTAAAGGTTAGAGACTGACCAATAGCTGGCCAGGGAGCCGACGTCCAAAGATGACTTCTTGAGCAGAGGCTGCACCACCATTTCTTTGAGATGGCTTGGCACTCTGCCCTCCCTAAGGGAGGCATTGACCACCCGCACCAGCAATGGCCCTAATGTCTTCCAGCTGGCCTTCACCAGCAAGGACAGGCACGGATCTAATTCACAATAGGTGGCCTGTACTGTCTTTATGACCTCCGCCTGAAACTGATCCCACAACAACAGACATGGTGGGGCTTCCCCTACTTCTGATTCACCCACTGTTGCAAGTGCAGCATTGAAGTTGTGATGAATCTGAACGATTGTATCAGCAAAAAAATTAGCAAACATGTCACAGCGGGCACTGGAAGATTCCAGTTCCGCAGGGAGAGAGGCTGAACTGACCAGCTTCTGCACCACCCGGAAAAGCTCCGCCAGATGTGACTTTGTAGATGCAATGAGGGCAGCAAAGAACTCTTTCTTTGCCACCTGCACCGCAACAGCATATGTTCTTAAACTAGCTTTATGCTGCAATTGGTCAGCTTCAGTGCGAGTCCAGCACTACTGTCGCTCCAACCACCGCCCATCCTGCTTCATCTGGTGTAGGTCCTCTGTGAACCATGGTGACCCCCCCGCCATCGGCATTCTGGGAGCGGACACGTGGGAGTCATTCGGTCAATGGCCTCAGTCAATAAGCTGTTCCAGAAGGCAATGAGGTCATCAAATGAATGATCATCAAGATGGGGAGGCAATTCTCCTAGAGCATTCCGGAACCTTTCTGGTTCCATAAGTCTCCAGGGCAGATCCAACAAACTGGTCCTACACCTTTCCAAGGGCAGACACGTGGCAGGAGACTGGTTTCGAGGAGGTAATGATCCGTCCATGACAGGGGTAAAACTACTACATCCCCCACCACTGGATCCCCTGCCTCAAGGCCTGTGCAGAACATCAGGTCAATGGTATGTCCCCCTAATGTGTCAGGCCACTAACCCTCTGAGACAGTCCCATGGTAGTCATGGGGTCCATGAACTCATGCTCTGCTCCTGCAAGATTGGCATCGGTGTGGATGTTGATGTCCCCCTGGTCCCCCAGGTCCTCGGGGACTTCAAGACCACCTCCAATACTAATTCCGCTAGAGCATGTAGGGATGCTGCCATACAGGTAGGTGCGCGTTATATCAGCAGCAACCCTAAGATGTCTCCAGCCAAATCGATCACAAGGTGAACCCCCTGGCCTCCATGCCCAAGATAGTCTGCACAGGATACTGCCTCACAGACCAAGTGTCCTTCAAAACAACAGCTACACTGCCTCCCTGTCCCTCTGATCTGGGTTGGTGCTGTTCAGTGTACCTGGCTGGAACAAGGTCAGCCAGCATTGGCCACAATTCATTGTCCAGTCAGGTCTCTGTAATACACATGAGGTCGACCGATTGATCCAAGATCAACTCTTGGATTGTTGTTGATTTATTACTGACCAACGTTGCATTTAACAGCAACAGACCCAGATCAGGGGCTCCCCTGATCATGATCCCTGCATTATCTGCCTGGAGACCTATGCAAGGGACTGGAATTAAATACCTGTCCCTTCCCACCATTGTTTTCTGCCTCTCAGAAGGACCATAATTACCCCTGCCCATCATGACCCCAATGGCTGTGGACCACCACCCCACCCCCCCAGCAGAATAGGAGGGGAGAGGAGAGGAAGGGAGTCAGGTGAGAATCATCAATCCCTCTGCCAAATGAGAAGCCCAGCCCAGCAGCAGAGTCCCTGCCTTCAGGGCCCACCCCGAGCAGATATACCTGTAGAAGGGGAGAGGAGAGGAAGGGAATCAGGTAGACTCCCTTCCCTAAATTGGGAGAATTATATTCAGCCTCAGAAACTGCAGTTACTTTCACGTGAATTCAGCTTCAATAAAGTGAGAAAGGATGAGGACTCTAGTCTGGCCTGACAGAGTACAAAAGTCTGTCTGACCAACTGCATTTTAAGGTTGGGATCCACTCCCAGGTAAACCATACAGTGGTGCCAGTGATTCCATCCCTCCCTTTTTCTACAGGGGCAAGAGCAACTATGATGCCTTGGTAGTGGAGAGAATGTTAAATAAAGGTACTCTCTGCCACTCCATGCATGCCTTATTTCTTAACTATCTGGCAAGCCCTGAAAGAAAGCAGTGGGTGGAGGTGGGAAGGGATGGAGTAAGTCTCTAGGACCTAGAACTAACAAGGGACCAACGTCCAGGATTCCATTTAACTTGGGCTTCAGGCCACCACCATGTACTGCTCCTACTGTTGCTCCCCTTTTCCATGCTGCAGCAGATGTCTACTCTATCTTCCATGGGGAGGGGGACATTGAGGAAGCTTTAACTGCTAATGGAGCCCAGCATGTTGACAATAGAGGTAGCCACATAGTTTCTCTCTTAGATAAACGCCCAAGGCCTTTTTTAGATGAGTAGGCCAATGTAGTGCATAGAAAAAGGTGCTTTTAGAAAAGTTGTCCGGGATGCGTTTAGATGCA
This sequence comes from Sphenodon punctatus, assembly GCA_003113815.1. Taxonomy (NCBI): domain Eukaryota; kingdom Metazoa; phylum Chordata; class Lepidosauria; order Sphenodontia; family Sphenodontidae; genus Sphenodon; species Sphenodon punctatus. The sequence continues at coordinate 11,550,978 of QEPC01007559.1, read as the reverse complement.
CCAGAAGTCACCAGCCATCATTGGAATTGCATCTCGCACATTATTTTTAAAACTGCATTTGAAAGACCTTGATATTGATATTAATTCCAATGACACCGGCAACTTCCAACGTGTCTAAATGCCCCCTGCATGACTTTTCTAAAAGCATGTTTTTCAATGCGCTAGATTGGTCTGCTCATCTAAACGTGGCCCAGGATCCTAAGCAAGACGCAGTCAGGGGAAGAGACTCAGAGAAGAAAGAGCTAGTGATAGCCCTGTCTGACAGAACCTGTCAGGGCAAGGGGCAGAGGCAAGTAATGCTCTGACTATTAGGGGCTGAGCCAGCCCATAGGCAGGAAGCTACTCCTCATAGAAGAGGCACCTGAGTCAGAGAGATTGTGCCTGGCAAAGGGCTTATTGAGGGATATAAAGGAACTAGTGGAACCCAGCAGTTGCTGACCTCCCTCGCTCTCACCTGTCCCCCCTTATCGCAATCCAAAACTCCGCTGCCAAGGTCATTCACTCTTCCCGTCGCTTCAACCATGTGCAGCCTCTCCTCTTCTCTCTTCACTGGCTCCCCCTTCCTGAACGTATCCTGTTTAAACTCCTGGTTTTCATGTTCAAATCGCTACATGACCAAGCTCCCCCTTACCTCTCGGACCTAATCTCCCTACACACTCCTGCACGCGCTCTCCGCTCTTCCTCTGTCCCCTCCCTCACTCTCCCTTGTTTCTCCTGCTCACCTAATGGCCTTTAACCCTTCTCCCCTGCTGCCCCCCATGCCTGGAATGCCCTCCCTGCCCACATCCTCCTTGCCCCCTCCCTCCGCTCCTTCAAATTCTTCCTCAAGACCCACCTGTTCCTTGCTGCCTTTCCCAATCCCTGCTAGACATTCCCATATACCTACTGTCTGCCCACCTCTGCAGACTGCTGCAAACTGACTGTAACCAAGCCAAGCACACGCACCTGAGTCTTCGCACCTGCTTGAATGTTTGTCTGTCTTCTCCCCTTTCTCTCCCACTGTCCCCTCTCCCTGTCTCCCCCTCCTTGTCTTTTAGATTGTAAGCCACAGGCAGGGACCGCGTCTATTTCCATGTTCTGTACAGCACCAGGTCACACTATAATAATAATAATAATAATAATAATAATAATAATAATAATAATAATAATAGGCCTGGGTCACAGGGTTGATGCCTGACCAAAGGTTCTCTGTGGACCGTGAGTAGAGACAGCCAAAGAGACTGTACCTAACTATTATATGTGATTAGGACTGGGACTGGTAATAAAGATGCCAGGAAGAAAGTGATCCAGTGTGGAATGACTCCTTGGTCAACATCTGGTCAGTATTCACCCCAGGTACCTCCTTGCCCTGTTACAGTAACCATCTGACAAAATCCAGGAACTACACTTATTCTTCTTGAGTGAGTGCTATCATTTGGCCCCTTGTGCATTCACTATTTGTATCTATACGGAAAGATGTAATTTCTGTACTAGAAACTGTATAGGATGACATGGAGGCCTGAGACGTAGGGTTGCCCAATGTCCCTTAATTTATGGTAATGTCCCTTAATTCAATCAATCAATAGTTTATTGTTTGGCCGAAGCCTTAACAATTTTACATGGATACCTCATTGAGAAAGACCCAATGTGGAAACAAACAGATAAGGGGAACATTAGAAACATGCCTGCCAAAAAGAATAGCTAGAAAACATATTAAAACAACAATAGTAATAGTACACCGTAACTAAACAAGGGCATCGCTTAAAACAGAATGGAGCAAAGACAACACCACCCAACCCCCCTGCAGCAAGTTGGCCCCCACTCAGTTAGGGCCAACGCCCTCAAAACCTCTAAGGAATAAATAACCGCTGCCTGGGCAACTTCCGGGGGAAACAATAGGACTTAGGTGTAAATACAGGTAACAAACCTTCAGTGAGAACCCAAAAATAACTGGCGGGTGCCTTGGATTGCTAAACAAAACCTGGCCACGGTCCTAGTTAATTCCGAGTCGTAGGGGCTGAATAGGCTCTGGCTATCCATCATTGAAGAGCCATAGCGTAGGAAGATCCTCCCCAGGTATTTGCATCTAGGACCAACAAGAGTGGGGCACTGAAAAAGCATATGATCTGAAGTGTCTACAGCCCCCAGATGACACAGAGGGCACAGGCGCAGTCCCTTAATTCAGAACTCCACAGCTCGATAGCATCCCTTAAACAAAATTAAAAAATAATTATCTGGTAAACTTACTTGAAAGTATGGATTTGTTCTTGTTTTGTCCTCTATCTCCAAAGACTAGGACAAAATATCCCAGGGAATTTTTCTCTCCTTCTGTCTGTTAGGCTCTTCAAAGCAGTGGAAGTGGGGGGGGGAAATTGACAACAATGTTAGACACTTCAGTACATGCAAATAATGGCACAAGCACTTGTTAAGTTAGATGCGCCTTTGAAACATCAAAAAACAAATTAAATTTTCATAGGAAACATGCAGCACTGTGTATTAAAGTAAAGTCAACATGCTTCAGTGTTTGCAGGAGGCACTCGGCAAGTGGCCTGCCTTGAGATATCTTGATTTTCATTTTACCACTATGGTGCCAGTGTTGCCTACCTGGGAAAGGTAATGCTGTATCAAAAGGGCTACACTAAAAACACATTAAGGGTCTCAGACAGATTTGCTGCTTTTAGGCTTTTCAGAGATCTCAGAACAGTAGGTAATCATGTAGCATAGGTGTTACATAAGGCATCACTAATGGAGGAGTGTTTTCTTGGAAAAGGATGGAATTCTAAACATCTGGGACACAATTTGGAACTTTGGGAGGAAAGATGGCGTAGTGGTTAGAGCACTGGCTTAGGACTCCAAGTATTTATAAACTGAACTATTTGGATGAAGAAAATTTCACAGTGTATTTTTATTATGATGCTTGGTGTAGAGGGGGTATGCAGTCCTACAAGAAGCGACATACATCTAGGATTTAAGGAGAAATTGTTCGATGTAATGCTATTTCCCATAAAATCAGGTCCATTGACATAAATTTGGGTGCCTAGTACATCCTAGCATCTTGGGGTTCCTACCTTATAATTCCCTGTTGAAAGTTTTGAAATCAATCTCTAGAGACCACATACATGTTATTTACATGTTATTTGCTGTTATCATACTCATCATATTTTAATCTATATTAAGAAAGAAAAAAATGTAATTTGGGGGGGCCTCCCAAGTTGGGGAACTTATACAATTGTACCCCATCTCATCAAGCTCACATATAGTATCATTCCAGTAACTATCAGACTCCCAGATTTGAGTTTCTGTAAATGTACTGGGAGCACTACCTGGATGATTAGCAATTTGGGTGGAACTGAAATTAGGGCTGTTCTGTATATTGAAAAAAATATTTATGAGTCCCGAGCATTCAGGCTGATCCTTGGAACCTCGCAGAATAATTGTGATTTGGCGGGGTAGGGAGCAGGAAGGGGGGCATGGGCAGTGCAGTCAGGAAAGAGGGAAGCATGAGCCAGAGAAGGCAGTTCAGGGAATAGGGCAGTAGGGGGCAGGGAAGAAGGCAGAAGAAGGAAGGGTAAGGGGGTATCAGTCACCTAAAAGCTACATGGGAACTGGGCACGCTGCACTGGATTCTGCCTTCATATATTTTAAATGAGGATTCTCTAAGCATGCTCCTAAAGTTCTCTGGGAGAATGCTGGGAAATCATAGACTCATGGAGTCGGAAAGGGACCTCAGAGTCCATCCAGTTCAAACCCTTCCTCCCATTCTGTTTTAGGAGCATGCTCAGCGGAACCTCATTCAAAATACAAAGAGGAAGAGTCTAGAGAAGAGTCTAGAGCAGTGCGCCCAGATCCCACGCAGCTTTTAGGTGAGTATTACCCTCTTTCCTCCCTTTCCTGGCCTCCACTGCCCTCACCCCTGCCACCCACTGCCCTATTCCCTGACCCTCTTCCCTGACCCCCCACTGCCCTCTTCCCTGGCCATGGTGCCCACTGTCCCCTCCCTTCCTGTACTTGGCTGAGGTTTTTCCAAGTGGTGAGGCTATTCCTCAGCCATTCAGAAGTCGGAAGAATGAGGCTGAATGGGCTGGTACTCAGTAAAATCGAGGAAAATCTGAGTACCAAGTTTCAGTCCTAACTGAAACGAATAGGGATTTTAAAATTTGTAAATTGAATTTGATTATTTATTTGCTTCAGTGATTATCCAAATGTGAAATCAGATTCCTTGCAAATTTTGGCAAAATTATCTGGTTGGTTTGTTCATTCTGCTCAGCTTTTGGCACTTAGATTAACCCATTGTGGGATGTGCCAGTCAGCAACTTACAGAATTCAAACCATGGAGCAACAAATGGGCAAGTGAATAAAGAATGAACAAGTGAAAAATGAAACTGAAAAAAAATGAATTGTTCATATCCTGATAATGAATATGTGATTCTGACCTTTCAAAAATTGAGAATTTGAGAAAATTGAAGTTTTCTTTAAATATTCACATTAGATTTGTGGATTAGCGCAACTAATTAGGGCTGACATTCATCATCACATGTTTAGCACTAATCAGCTGATCACCTGCAATTAGCTAATCAAATTGACCACAGACATCCTGCTAGTTCAGTTGGATCAACAGATTGGAATTTGAATGAGGGGAGTTATACTGTAATTACAGATTGTCATACATGAATAAAGGAAACAGAATTAAAACAAAGGACATAAACTGTTTTTCATCTGCAAAGATTTGGGACAAATTTTTGCTGAGACCAGAACTGCTATGCTACAAAACCAAGCAGCAGGTGTTTTGTCCCCTCCCCACACAGCCTGAGCCTTGATAGTGGAATATGTCATGGAAACAAATGGCTTTTGACAGCTTCCACTCCAGTGATATATTTTATTTATTTTTTTATTTTACAATTTTATACCCTGCCCCTTCTGCAGAGCAACTCGGGGCGGCTTACAATTTAAAACAAAAATATAAAACGTATAAAATAGCAATATAAAACAACATGATGAAGCTATAAAAATATAAACATAAAAAAAAAAACCACCCACCCTAACCCCCCTCAAACCATCCCTCCCTCCCTCCCTCATTTGTCCCCTCCACCAAATGCCTGGCAGAACAGTCAAGTTTTACAAACCTGACAAAAAGTCAGTAGGTCCGGGGCCAGGTGAGCGTCCTCTGAGAGGGAGTCCCACAGCCGAGGTGCGGTCACTGAGACCGCCCTCTCCATAGTGGCCTCCCGATTTACTTGGGGGACCTCCAAGAAGGCCCTCCCAGTGGACCGCAGGGGCCGATCGAGGACCTGGGGAGTGAGGCGGTCCCACAGATAGGTCAGGCCGAGGCCATGCAGGGCTTTAAAGGTAAGGACCAACACCTTGAATTGGGCCTGGAAGAAAATAGGCAGCCAGTTCAGAGAACGAAGCACTAGTGTAATGTGCTCCCGGTGACCCGACCCCGTTAGGAGCCAGGCCACCACATTCTTCACCAGCTGCAGCCTCTGGACTATCACGAGGGGTAGCCCCACATAGAGTGTGTTGCAGTAGTCCAGTCTGGAGGTAACAAAAGCATGAATGATGGTGGCTACTGGCCAGGTCGGAGTGCCATGCACCATTATGCCATCTCAGCCACTGTTTTTAACACCAAATACTCAACTACTGCAGCCAAATAGCCTGGAAATACACACTAAAAGAAGTTGGGTAAATAAAACAATTGCTGCCATGTTTCTTATGCCAAATGGCAACATCAGATTGCCATTGGCGGCAAACGAATGGCGGCAACTCCTATGCCAGGGATAATATCCAAGTTTTTTACCTATGTGACCCCATTTTGAGACTTCAATATAATCCTCTGAACCCAAATATATATCTTCTGCCCTATCTTGAAGGATCAAGGTAGGTAACAGCATATAAAAAACATGTACAATTAAAATACTTAATCATATATATAAAAGTCTAGGAAAACCCCAGTCACTATCCCCACCTGTCAAATGTTTTGTTAATTAACAAAGGTCTTTCATCACCTCCAGAAAATGCTCAGGCTCAAGCCTTGAAAAACTCCAGGGCAAGGATATTCCACATGAAAAATATATAAAATAGCAACAGGGATTGTGACCCAGTGGGAGATTGTTGGAGAATCTCTGTCCTATGCAAAGCCAGGCCACACAAAGCAAGACACTGCTTTCTGTTTGATGATACCACAAGGCACAAATTAACATGGTGCAAATCCAGAGCCATGTGAGCTGGCTACGTATTGGGCATCCTTTTGGCTATGCTTTGCTAAACCTGTAAGGTATTAAAAGAATTAAACTGGAGATGTGAGAGTCTGGAAATCCTGCCTAATGAACAAGTCTCTCTTCAAAAAGAGAAAAGGCCTTTGGTCTTGCAAATCCTCCTTGAAAGGCAACAGGGAAATTAATGCCCAAGGATAATATGCAAGGCGCTTTCTCTCTCTCTTTCTCTCTCTCTCTGGATTCCTGCTTCTTTAGATATATAAAAGCTCCTATTTTACTAGCAACCCAGATGAAAATGTGTAATGCAGTGTGGTTGAGACACAGCTGAAGTAGGCAGAAACCCAGGAAGTCAGACTTAAGAGTACAACTAATATGCAGGTGGGAAATGGAGCATTTACTGCCAGGGCAGGATCCAGAATAGTTCACACTGTGCATGGGGACTCATGTGTTGGAAAGGTTCCACAGGAGCCCCATGGTATCCCTGAATCAACTTGAAATGATAACAAGTGTATGATGCACTATCAGAAACCAGGGGTGACTCAGAATGCCACATATGGCTCTTGGACAGTTCAAGTGCAGCTCGTAGTCAGGACAAGTCCTAGACCTGGGCACTGCCTTAGTGCTTTGCTGCTGTTTCATTGTACCTGTGTCTGAACCACTGTTTCGCAAAATCTCAACAGCCAGGACCACAAAGTACTGGCTCCACCAGGCAATCACAAAGTAGGGCAAGTGAGGAGGAGTGAGGCTCACCCTGGGAGATGCTTCAAAAGGGCACATCCGTGTGTGTGTGTGTGTGTGTGTGTGTGTGTGTTCGGTTTGCCTCGCCTGGGCCAGTATGCTGCCTCAATATTTGTTCTGGGACTACCAGATGTGGACCTGGTTCAAACACCGCCCAAGTGGGAGCCGGGTGGGAAATGTGAACCTGGTATGAGCCAAGTCTGCATTCCACGTCCGACACCGACCTGGCTAACGTCAAGCAGCAAACTGGGTGGGAATGTGTGTTCCCGGCCCGGCTCCTACTGGTGTCTGGGACGGTGCCATGGCTGTAATAGGCAGCCATGGCTTTCTGTCATGGTGGGGTTGGGATGATGCTGGGAATGCAGATGAGCAGCTGCATGTCACTCCTCACAACCTCCCACCTCAGCTGAGGGAGGCTGTGGGAACATTTGTACCCATGGCTGGAGTGTATCCAGCCAGGGGAAGCCCTTCCCTCCCCAGGATGATACAGCCGTCACGTGGTGATGTCTGTTAACACCCTGTGTATCCTGTGAAGAAGCTCATGTTCACTGTGTTTTCCTCATTGCTCCCAATAGGGAAAATGCAATGAACATGGATTCCTGTGGTTTTTTACCATATGAAGGGTTTGGTACATAGCATTTGGAATTTAAAACTTTGCCCACCCCTGGCATAAATGATGAGACCACAGAACCTCACCTGTGGGAATCCCATCCTTTGAAGACTATGTGGTAATTCGGGGGGGGGGGGGAACCCATACACATTGATTAAACTAGAAATAATAATTTATACAAAACACACAGGCATACAGGGAGATCAGGCTCCTCAGGCAGATGATATGTTACTAGGGATGTGCGAAAGCAGTTCGGGGGTTCTGTGTTCTGCCTGAACTTGGGGTGTTTGACCTGTTTGCGAACAACCCTGAACCCAAACTGCCAAGTTCGGGTTCCGAACCCATTCGGGAAGGGGCGGGGGGTAGGGGGGAACCCGGTTTTCCCTCCCCCCTCCAGGCTGCGTGGGTAGAAGCGGCACCGGGGCTTGCCTCCCCCCCCCACCTAGCCTCGTAAAAATAATATATTTTTTTTAAAAAAAAACACCCACACCAGGGATCACCCTACCTGGTGGCGATAGGGCTCCAGGCCTGGGTCCAGCGGCAGCAGTGGGTCCAGTGGCACTCCAGAGTGCTTCAGGACTCTACTAGGCCTTCCGGGTCACATGACCAGCTCAGCTCAGCCTAGCTCAGCCAATTACTCGCAGTTGTGTAGCAGCACACAACCAAATTAACCAGAGAATGGGAAATTACTCTCTGTGTGTGTGCGCGTGCCAGTTTTGTTTTTTGGCACTTCTCTTTGGCTGCAACTTGTATCAATCAAAACTAGCCATCTGGCTTCGCCAGCTAATCGATTCAAAATCTGTCTTAACCAATGACTCTACTGTCCCCTTCCATTCCACACACACACCCCAATATGGCACTGTTTCCAGAAGCTTCTCAGAGTTTCTGCAGCCAGGCCCAGGCATGAACCTGCTTCCAAAGTTTCTGAAGGGTTCCGAAGTTTCCCAAGGAATGGCCGCGCTCCCTGGAACTTCGAAAACTGCCATTTCTGCGTCAAAGACTCCAAATTTTGGCAATTTCTGAAGATTTCCGATGATTTCATTTTCAGCACTAGTTTAAATCTAGCAACGTGTGGGATTTGGGTTTACCCATTCCAGATCCACAAGCGGTACAGTTTGCCATGTCCTTATAACATAAGGGATTGGCACCAGGCACTATTAACAGAAAACTCTCAAACTTGGCCTTTTTCAGCAACTTCGTGGGCCAGTCACCCTCAGATGGTGGCTTCTTCATCCATAGAATCATAGAGAGCTGGACACATTATCAAGGAAGGTGTGAGAACACCAGGTTTCTCATCACACCCACCATGCTGGGCCAACTGGATACCAAACTCCCCCCATCTGTTTTAATGCTGGTGAGGCCAGTTTGTTTGGGGTGGTTTTTAAGCTAGCCTTCTATAGGACTTTTTTTACTAGCTACTTGGTTGCAGAATCCCACAGTTCCCAGGAAGGCAGGGCCATCAGGGTCCAAGACATTCCGTTCCAGGGCTCTTCCGTATGTATACTCCTCCAGCACTCTAAAACGGATCAGAGTGGATCCGGCCAAGTAGTGACATTGAATCAGGCAGGATCCACAAATTTGTGCCTGTTAGTAGCAGTACACAAATACTTAGAGATTTGGACTAGGATCTATAGACAGCTACTAGTGCATGCTGATGACTGCCGCCTCACCAGGCATCAATTCGTGGCAGTCCTTTCACAGTGAATTCTCCAGCTCCATCAGTGACATGAGAGTTATGGGTAACATTCATTCTTAATTGGGGCAGCTGAGGTGTAAGCATCTGAGGTAGGCTTACCAGAAGCCTGCTTCTGCGGTATTGGCAGATGACAATCTGTAGCCTTTCATACCTATGTTTTATTATTTATTATTATTATCAAGCATTTATATAGCTCAAGCAATGTACCTGGTGCTTTACAAAGTAATGGAATAGATATGGTCCCCCCATACCCTAGGGCTTACAATCTGAGAAATAGGGGGTGGGGGTGGGGGGAGATGAAGGAAGGGGAACAAAAGGAGAGACATGGGTGTAGCATTCATGAAGATGCAAGGTCTCAGGTGCACATGCTTGACTTGGTTACATTGAAAATTATGGCTGGCTGGTCCATGTGGTGAGGATATGAGTACACAAACCTCAGGTAACAGATTGTACTGAATGGTTGGTATCAGCAGGAGTTAGGCGAGGGGATCGAGGAGTTGGGGAGGACAGAGCGGAAGAGGTGGGTCTTGAGGAGGGATTTGAAGGTACGAAGGAAGGGGGCGAGGCAGATATGGGTGGGGAGGGAATTTCAGGTTTGGAGGGCATCTAGGGAGAAGGGACAAAGATGGTTAGAGGGCAGGGGAGGCATGGCAGGGTGAGAAAGGAGGCAGAGGAGGAGCGGAGTTCACAGACTGGAGTACGGAGGGAAATTAGTGCAGAGAGGTAGGGGGGAGCAAGGTTGTGAATAGCTTTATAGGTGAAGACTAGGAGCTTGGGCAGGATTCATTCAGGAAGGGGGAGCCAGTGAAGAGAGGAGAGTTGGGGCTACACGTGTTTGAAGCGACGGGCGAGGTGGATAACCCTGGCAGCAGAGTTTTGGATGGAGATAAGGGGAGAAATGGGAAAGCGGGGGAGGCCTGTGAGAAGGAGGTTACAGTAATTGAGGCAAGAGGTGACCAGGGTGTGAACAAGGGTTTTAGCAGAGGAGACAGAGAGAAAAGGGCGAATCTTAGCAATGGCATGGAGGGAGAAGCAAGAGGATTTGGCAACAGAGTCGATGTAGGGTTTAAAAGAAAGGGGTTAGTCAAAGTTGAAGCCCAAGCTATGGGCTTGGGGGACAGGAAGGAGGGTGACCCCATCGATAAGGATCGACAGGGAGAAACAGGGGGAGGTAAGGAGATCAGTTTTAGCCATGTTGAGTTTGAGCTGACATTGAGACATCCAGGTAGAGATATCAGAGAGACAGCTGGTGAGGTGAGTTTGAACAGAAGGAGAGAGAGAGGGAGTAGAGAAATAGAGTTGAGTGTCATCAGCATAGAGGTGATATTGGAAGCCGTGGGAAGCAATGAGTTTGCCTAGGGACAGGGCGTAGATTCAGAAGAGTAGAGGGCCAAGGACAGAGCCTTGGGGACTAATGTTCACCAACCTATATTCACAAATTTGTGATGTAAGGCGGATGTTTAGTTAAAAACACGGTTAACTGTTTCTTCTGTTTCTTTGTTCCAGGACCAGCAGCCATGGGGCCATGATGTGTGTGCTTGTCTTCTTCCGGGGTGTGGGGTCAAACTGCTTAGAGGACAGTTAGATCTACTCAGAAAGTTTTGACACCTAATGTTATTTCTCTTAATGGACACTTATCTTGTCAGATGAGGGATCCCCAGGGTGTGGTGAAGCTGGTTAAGGATATAAATGTACCAGATTGCTCAATTTGTGAAGGTGTAGATGTCATAAGGGGTATCTCATTGGAAGGTCTAGTTACAGAGGGAATACAAGTTACTTGTGGCTATTTTGCCCCCCACATTTTATAGGAAAGAGCTAGGACTAGCGATGTATACAAAAGTAAGAAGTTGTTGACAATAAATTGTTCCCATCAGTTGGGCCCCAAGGTTCTTGTCAATGGCTGCAATCCAATGCTGAGCGGATCCCCGTGCAGAGCCGCATGTGTGTGCATATGTACGCATGTGTGCACATGCACACGGTTTGCACGTGGCATAATGTGCCAGTAATGCATCTCCGCATCGGTTCTGTGCAGGTGCGTCTGTGGGCTGCACACGCGGAGCCACATAGATCTGTACAGCATTGGATCGGTGCCAGTTTAAACAAGCCTCGTGAAATGTTCAGTAATGGTGCTATTTGTCATGACCTCCCCTCCCCCTCAAAATTGAAGTTTTGGACCTGAGTGGACAGTGACTAAGAATAAATAAGGTTAACAGGGCTTACTGGGTTATTTTTTGTCATCGAATGTGGCCTGGCTTAAAAATAGGAGATTTGATTTTATGACATTTATTATGAAGCAGAGCATCATTTTATTCCAAGAAATATGGTGTACGGAGTCTGTGTTTTTAAAGGTTTTTTATGTTATAAATTACCAGGTATTCCATCTGATTCGAGGGGGAGGCCCTGAGGGGGTCTCTTTACATTCGTGGCAAATAAATTAAATTTTCAAGTCAAACAAATCCCTTCATGTTAATGTGTCTCTCTCCAACTCCACCTCCTTCTCCTTTCCCTTCTCAGTTGGTGTTCCTCAAGGCTCTGTTCTTGGCCCTCTCCTCTTCTCTGGGTGAAAACAGACATGATGCTAACCACCCTTTAACCACCCTTAGTGGTCATTTATGCATGTTTCAGGGCTGCATAGGGCACCAAAACAGCCCTGCAACATGCATAAATAACCACAAAGGGTGGTTAAAGGGTGGTTAGCGACGCGTCATGTCTGTTTTCACCCTCTATCTACACCTCATCCTTAGACAAACTCATTGCCTCCCATGGCTAAAACTGAACTCCTTATCTTCCCCCCTCATCCTTCCTCTCCCTCCTCCCTGTCAATAATTATTGATGAGGTCACCATCCTGCCTGTCCCCCAAGCCCGTAGCCTAGACTTCATCTTTGACTCACCCCTTTCTTTTAAACCCTACATTGACTCTGTTGCTAAATCCTGTCACTTCTCCCTCCATAACATTGCTAAGATTCGCCCTTTTCTCTCTGTCTCGTCTGCCAAAACTCTTGTTCATGCTCTGGTCATCTCTCGCCTCGATTACTGTAACCTCCTTCTCACTGGCCTTCCCCGGTCTCACCTTTCTCCCCTCATCTCTGTCCAAAACTCTGCTGCCAGGGTCATCTACCTCGCCAGTCGCTTCGACCATGTGCAGCCCCTCCTCTCTTCGCTTCACTGGCTTCCCCTTCCTGAACGAATCCTGCACAAGCTCCTAGTCTTCACCTATAAAGCTCTTCACAACCTTGCTCCCCCCTACCTCTCTGCACTTATCGCCCTCCATACTCCAGCCCGTGCACTTCGCTCCTCCTCTGTCCCTTCTCTCACCCTTCCACGCCTTCCCTGCTCCCCTAAGCGCCTTCGTCCCTTCTCACTTGCTGCCCCCCATGCCTGGGACTCCCTCCCTGTCCACATACGCCTTGCCCCCTCCCTTCATACCTTCAAATCTCTCCTTAAAACTCACCTCTTTCGCTCTGCTCTGTCTGACCCTTTATCCTGCTGATCCACTATATCCTATACCTATGATCTGTGTACTCTTATCTTTGCCACATGGACCTGACTGCTGTTATTCTCAATGTAACCAAGCCAAGTACGTACACCTGAGACCTCGCATCTTCATGAATGTTAGACCCTTTGTCTCTCCCTCTGTTCCCCTTCCTATGTCTCTCCCCAGCTCCCGTCTCTCAGATTGTAAGGGGACCGTGTCTATTTTGTTACTTTTTAAAGTGCCAGGTACACTGGCGCTATATAAATGTTTGTTAATAATAATAATAATAATAATAATAATAATAATAATAATAATAAATTAAAATTAAAATTAAAATTAAAATTAAAATTAAAATTAAAATTAATGTGAGAGTTGTTTAACTATTAGACTTAACCCTCAGCTAGGTGATTCTTGGATTGTTATTAATGTATACATTGCTTCAATTTCCTTTAAGTATCAGAATGCAGATATATGGGATCTTTTTAGTTCTTATATGGAAAATCCCCTTGCTCTCGAATCTTATATCAGCTTTACATAAGAATACCTGTGTGCAGGTCCGGTATGGTTTAAAAGGGGAATTGACTGAAATTTTTTTTACATGAAAAGGTGTATGTCAGGGCGGTGTCTTCTGGCACCAACTTTATTTAATTTATATATTAATGATTTTATAGAGGGGATGTATAGCCCTGATTTTCATTTCCCGCACCTGCTGAACAGGGTGTAAGGGTATTGTGTTCTGAAGATGATACTATGATCATTGCTAGAACTCCAAAAGGGCTACAAAGAGTCTTGACTAGGTTTTCCCAACTATGTGATAAGAATAATCTGTTTATAAATTACAATAAGACAAAAACTTTTTCTAAGGTTGGGCCAAACGTATTTCTTGGTATAGAAATGATATTGTGCTCCAGGTAGTGGAAAATTATAGATACCTAGGACTTTCAGTATGTGACTCAGCTTTCTGGAAGAAGCATGTGCAGGTTTCTACGACTAGAGCTTTTCAGACAACAATGGTCATAATGAAATTCCAGAGTGTTTATGCTATAAAATTAGTGATGGATACCCTTCAAGTTTTTAGGGCAAAAGTCATCTTACAAATCCTATATGGATCTGAGGTATAGGGCTGGGTAGGGGATTATAACATCAATATACCACAAAATAAATTAGGATTTGCTTGGCCTTCCACCTTTGACGCCAGCTGCCTCTTTGAGACTAGAGTTGGGTTTGATGAATTTAAAATCAACTATAGCCATAAAAGTGATAGGATATTGGTTTAAACTGTTGTCTGCTCCCCCTTCTTGTTTCATTAAAATGTGTTTTTTGGAGGATAGTGGTAGAGTTTACTCCCAGCAGTCTCTTTGGTTGAGATTTGTTAAAAAATACCTTGAGCAGGATAGGCCTGAGATATATTAATTATGATAACAGGTTGTTTACTTCAGCAGAAAGGGCTGTGGTGTGGTTGTCCAAAGTTAAGTTGATATTACATGGCAAGAGGACGTGGCTAACATTCATTTTTCATAGAAAGCGCCTCTATATAATCTCTGAAAGACGGATCCTGGTATGGAAAAGTATCTTAAATTAGAACTGGTTTGGCTGCTAGTTAAAGCCCGATGTAGATTAAGGTTGGTTGCTTTCTCAAACTGATGCAAATATTTTACGTAACTTTGCAATTTTTGCCTTTAAAACTGAAGTCAATAGAAGATCTCGACTTGGGCCTGCAATAATAACAACAATGCATTGTTAATTTAGAGTTTCTGTATTTGGTGGTTAGTGGGTTTAACAAGGTTTAAATTGCTGACCCCATAAAAATGGTCTGGTTCTTGTTAAACTGGAGGTTATAGGTAATGATACTTTGTCTTGGGGATCTGGAGAATGTGGTTTGGGGGATTATTATTCCATATCATCTGGTGGGTGGAGGTTTACGGATACGCCCACTTTGGGTGTATGTAGTATCATTGTATTTTGTATTTTTATTATGTATACTTTTCAGATAGTGGCATGGGCCAAGTTGAATAAATTGATTTGAATTTGAATAGCTAATTAGGTTGCTGACCTCTAGCAGGGTTTGGGATTGTCCACTCCTAGTACCCGTTGAAGGGCAAGGACTTTGTGTGATTGACTCATCAGATTCTACTCCTTAATGGAAGCTTCATCAGGGTTTGGGATGTTCCACTTTCAATGCTCGTCATAGGGCAAGGACATTGATCTTTACCCTTTAATTGAATTTCTAGCAGGGCCTGGGACTACTCCTTCTTAGTGCCCATAGAAGAGCTAGGTTTACTCTGGATTTAATGCTAGTGGGTTCTGTGAGTTTTATGTAATTTTAATTCTTATTATTTTCTTATTTGTATTATTTGTATTATTTGTCTTCCATATGTGTTTTTGTTATATGCTTTTATGTGTGTATTGTTTGTCTTTTGACAAGGCTGACAGCTACACAATAAATTGGACTTTGAGTTTGAATAGATGAAAAATCTTAAAGATGATTTTTCTACAGATACATTTTTAATAACTGATGACTTTAATGCTGGGATAAATGATCTGCCATAGAGAATACCATCTCCCAAATATATTGATGGTGGACCTAATAAGTTTGGTTGTAAGTTATATTCATTATTAACGACATTAATTTTAGGACAGTGAAGGAATTGTTCCCTAAAGAAAGTGCGAGTTTGGTAACTTATGTTTTTCTACTCAAGATTCTAGTATGATTGATTGTTTTATTAGAGCCTTAGTCATGGCCTGCAGTTTCCAATTTTATTTTTTGTAGATCTGAGAGGGATCATTTACCTCTTTATTTGTATTTGTATTTGACAATATCAATTCTCTGAGTAAATCACTTCTTGCAGATCACGTGGAGCCTCTGCTTATAAATAAGAAATGGCTGAAATGGGACTTCAGGGTAGCTGCAGTTATTGGGAGTGATCCCAAGCCCCACGCACACTGCATGCATCTTGTGCATGCACACGAGCACGCAAACTACATGCATCTTCACAGGGACTGCATTGTGCCATGCGGACCCCATGCAGGACCTGTGCGGATCTCATGTGGATCCCATGTGGATCCCGCTCGGGATTGCGGCTATTCACAGTAAGATATCAGGCAATGACCTTATGGGATTGTGGACTTTAGGCATTAGTGCTTCATCATCTGAGGAGGTACTATTGAATTGCTAACATATAATAGACTCTTCAAACCCTTGTGTTTCAGTAGTTATAAAGAGTTGCCATAAAACGATGTCAAACAGTGCATAATGTGGTTGCCCCCTGTTTTGATAGTGAGTGCTATGAAAAGAAAAAAAAATTAAATCAAAATGTTAAGGAATTAAGGGGTGTAAATTTGTCTATAGAGAAGACGTTTAAAATGTTGAGGAAGGAATATAAGATGTTATTGTTTAAAAAGAAAAGAGATTATCAAGAGCTACAGTGGGAGAAACTTAACTTCAATCAATCAATCAATCAATCAAATTTATTAGGCATAAACGGAGGTAATTGCCATAGTAGAACAAAATACAAAATATAAAAATTCTCTTAAACACAAGTATAACATAAACTCAGTAGTAGTAGTAGTTTATTTGCGAAGCCGAAGGCCATTGCCTAAGGGTACTTTCAGACATGACGCTAACCACCCTTTAACCACCCTTGGTGGTTATTTATGCATGTTGCAGGGCTGCATAGGGCACCAATACAGCCCTGCAACATGCATAAATAACCACCAAGGGTGGTTAAAGGGTGGTTAGC
>QEPC01007559.1:11514742-11532091 GCA_003113815.1 Sphenodon punctatus | reverse complement strand
CAGACATGACGCTAACCACCCTTTAACCACCCTTGGTGGTTATTTATGCATGTTGCAGGGCTGCATAGGGCACCAATACAGCCCTGCAACATGCATAAATAACCACCAAGGGTGGTTAAAGGGTGGTTAGCGTCATGTCTGAAAGTACCCTAGGATAATACAATTAAAATCATGAAACAGCAAGAGGTTCATGTAAACAATAAAATAGTACAAATCAATTGGTGGTGACAGATGTATATTCATAGCCTGATAAACACTAGGTATACAGGCTAACCATATCCTGTAATATAAACTCAGTATGTAAATTTGGGACAAAATAACCATTATAATAAAATTATATCTAATTCAGCCTGAAGAGCTGTAAATCTTATCTCATATACAGCCTGTAGAACTTCTCAAGTTTAAATGTCATTCATTCATTCATTTTAATTAATTATGCTTGGCTGAAGGCCATCACATATGTAGAAAAAGGTGGTGAAACCTCAATCAATGGAACAATATACAAAATTAAAAATTAAAAATTAAAAAACAAGTGGTACAAGAATAATAAATTAAAAGAGAAGAAGGGGAAAGGTGGCTGGTCACTACCCCAGCCCCCTGCCTTGGGGCCCCAAAAGCCTCCAAAGAAGAGGTATAGAGTAGGAAATAAGATTGGCAAGCTAATTTCCCAGGGCAAACATAAAAGCATCTAAAAATAAACATCACTAGTTAAATAGTGGTGGGGGTGGGTGGGAGGCCTCAGGGTGAACAACCAGGTTCGGGGGGGCAGGATTTGGTGGATGGGGGGGAGGTGCAGCTATAGGGGTGGTTCTTGGGTGTGGATGGTATAATCCATGAGGTTGGATGGCTCGCGCCCCTAGGGGACCTAGGTGCCTGCGGGAGGTGCGGTGGAGGGAGGAGCCAGGTCCAATGGTCCATGCGTGGGGGCGAGGTCCACTGTCAACAAGGCCCCAATTGTCCATGATATAATCTCGGATAGGGCTGTGGACCTCGCATGTATTATGGAGACCTGGCTGGACGAGATGACTGAACAAACTTGAGCGGATCTCATTCCGGTCGGGTACGCTGTGCAGCATCAGCCCCACACAGGTGGCTGGGGAGGTGGTGTAGCGATTATTTTTAGAGAGTACTGGCCTGTCAGGAGATTGCAGGTATTGAGACCCTCCATGTGGTGTTTGATTTGGCTGGGGGCAAGCTAGGGGTGCTGCTGGTATACTGGGCCCCTTCCTGTCCAGCAGCATCCCTTACCGCTCTAGTAGAGCTGGCCTCAGAGGTGGCGTTGGGCTCCTCCAGGACTTTGGTCCTGGGGGACTTCAACATTCATGCCGATGCCAGCCTTGTAGGAGCGGAGCGTGAATTCATGGCCGCCATGGCAACCACTGATTTGTCCCAGGTGGTCATCTGCCCGACCCACATGTGGGGGCATACCCTCGACTTGATCTTCGGCTCTGGCCTTGAGGTGGGGGGTTCGGTAGTGGGGGAGGTTTGGGCTGTGCCCTTGTAATGGACGGACCATTATCTCCTTCAGGCCAGTATCTCAGTGTGCCCCCTCCAGAAGGGTGGTCCGCCCTCAGAGGCTGATGGAACCTCAGCAGTTCCAAGAGGTCCTGAGGGACTTAACCTTGGACCTGGATGGTCACACTGTTGATGAGCTGGTCCAGCATTGGAACATCTTGCTGGGGGAGGCCTTTGACAGGGTGGCTCTGAGATGCCCTCTGCCTCTGTCTCATCACCGCAGGGACCCTTGGTTTACTGAGGGTCTGTGGTGTATGAAGCGGGTAGGCAGGAGGCTGGAGTGACGCTGGCATCAAACTTGATCTGACTCTGACCATCTTCTCCATAGGGCCCATTTGCGGTCTTATGTTGAGGCTGTGAGGACAGCAAGGAAGGAGTTCCTTGCTGTCCACATAGCTTCTGCGAAGTCCCGCCTGGTGGAGCTGTTATGGGTGGTGTGGGGGGGATGGTCAGTCCGGCCTCCCTCCGCCTGGACAAGGACTTGTCCTTGGCCCGCTGTGAGGACTTTTTCACCTACTTTGCAGACAAGGTCGCTCGGATTCAGAGCGACTTTGACACTGGATTAGGCACAGTAGGTGGAGAGTGCGAGGTGATGGAGTCTGGTCCAACTTTGTGGGGGGAGTTTCAGGAAGTGACGCCAGCCGATGCTGTGGATGTCTTGGGGTCTGTGAAAGCCACCAGTTGTGAACTTGATCCGTGCCTGTCCTGGCTGGTGAAAGCCTCCAGGGAGACGTTGGCGATGGTGCTGGTGAGGGTGGTTACCGCGTCCCTGCAGCAGGGGAGGCTGTCGCCTAGCCTCAAGGAGGCTGTGGTGCACCCCCTGCTGAAGAAATCATCGTTGGACGTGGACGCACTCACCAGCTACTGACCGGTCTCTAACCTTCCCTTTTTAGGGAAGGTTATTGAGAGGGTGGTGGCGATCCAGCTCCAGGTGCATCTAGATAGCATTGGTTTCCTGGACCCTTTTCAATCTGGGTTCTACTCCGGCTATGGCACCGAGACAGCATTGGGGGCCTTGGTCGACACTCTCTGCTGGGAGATGGATGCAGGATGTTCAACATTTCTCATCCTGCTAGATCTCTCAGCCGCTTTTGATACTGTGGACCATGGGCTGCTGTTGAGATAGCTGTGTGACCTGGGGGGTCTGGATGGGACTCTTCTTGAATGGTTCCACTCATTCCTCTCAGGGAGAAGCCAGTGGGTAGTGTTGGGAGCTGAAACATCTTGCCCCAGTGCTTTATCCTGCGGCGTTCCGCAGGGTTCTATTCTGTCTCCATTGTTATTTAATGTATATGTGCAGCCCTTGGGGGAGGTTGTGAGAGGGTGCGGGGTGCAGTATCACCAATATGCTGATGATACTCAGCTGTACCTCTCTTTTTCAACTGACCCAGACCCTGCTGTGTCGTTGCTGTCCCAGTGTTTGGAGGCCGTGGTGGAATGGATGTGGCAGAGCAGACTGAAGCTCAACCCCGATAAGACGGAGATGGTGATGGTGGGGAGAGCAAAGGAGGTGTCATCCCCCCTTATTGGGGGGGTTCTACCTCCTATAGCTCAGCAGGTTCAGAGTCTGGGGGTGATATTGGACACAGATCTCCTCCTGGAGCGGCAAGTGGAGGTAGTGGCAAAGGCTGCTTTCTGACAGTTATATCTGGTGTGGAGGCTGCATCCATACATCTCCGGTCTGGACCTGGCCTCCCTCATCCATGGCTTCATCACCTCGAGGCTGGACTACTGCAATGCGCTCTACGAGGGGCTGCCCCTGTTCCTGGTTCAGAGGCTGCAGCTAGTGAAGAATGCGGTGGCCCCGCTCCTGTCGGGGACGGGTCGTCTGGAGCACATGACACCTGTGCTCGGGACTCTGCTCTGGTTGCCAATAGCGTGCCAAGCCAGGTTCAAGGTATTGGTATTGATTTATAAGGCCCTTCATGGTCTGGGCCCCTCGTACCTCAGGGACCACCTCGCCCTCCGTGACCCAGAGCGGCTCCTTCGGTCTGCCAGGGGTGCCTTCTTGGAGGTCCCCCGTGTCAAGCGGGGGCCACAATGGAGAGGGCATTCTTGGTGGCTGGGCCACGCCTTTGGAATTCCCTCCCGGAGGAAGCTCATCTGGCCCCAAGCCTTTTAACATTTAGGTGAATGTGCAAGACCTGGCTGTTCGCCCAGGCCTTTGGGAAGGAAGGGAAGGGAGGGTTAGGGGGGTTTATCTCCCTCCACCCTTATTTATTGTATTATTTGTTTTACTGCTCCCTAGCCGCGTTTTAATTGTTCTGGTTTTATGAGTATTTTATAATATTTTTTATGATTGTATTTTATATTTTGAGATTGTTAGTCACCCTGAGCTGGTTTCAGGAGGGACAGGATACAAATTGTTAAAATAAATAAAATAAATAGTAAATTAAAAAATAGCAATACAAAGTCATGTGCCCAAGAAAAAACAATCAATTCGAAACCACCTTATGCAGAACACAGCAATGTCAAGCCCCAAAAGACTCACTTGAAGAGTTGAACACACACAGGTACAATAAGAGAAATTGAGCAAGCAAGGCAAAACAGGTAGTCAAGCTAAACAAAACATCAAGGATCAGAGCATATATTCAATTTAGAGAAGTAAATGCAAGAAATTTGATTCTTGAAACTTAACTTTGCTATTAATACTAAGGATAGTTAAATGTTTTGGACTTCAGTGTCAAAAGGGACTACAAATTATAATCAAAATATTGAGTCTAAGGCTTCTTTCTAACGTTATCGGGGGGTGGGGACTTCCATGAGGGCTATTGTGGCTTTATTCTCATGGAAATTAGCATGCGTAGGTATGTATTATTCTGCTTTTCTCCCACAAGAACACTCATGCATGACCAGGGCCCCCAATGTAGCTCTTACATTGACGGGTATTCTTGTGGGAGAAAAGTGGAATAGTGCATTCCTACATATGCTAATTCCTGTGAAAATAGAGCCATGATTGCCCTCGCGGAAGTTCCCCCCTCCCAGGTAACATGAGAAAGCAGCCAATTATTGCCACGATTCCGAGTTCACAAGTTCTGAGTTCTGAAGATTTCTGAGGTCCGGAATTCCAAATTCTGGGTTCTCAGAAAAAGTTCCAAGTTCTGATCAAGGACCTGGTACTCAGAACCTCGAAAATCCTCCCAAGTATTCAAATCGCCTATTTAGCACAGCCCTACCCTCAGTATATGTGCAGGACCGACACCCCAACTCCCAGTTGGGCACTATAATAGCATGGACCTGGCTCGGGGTAAGTCCTTTCAGGATCTGGTCCCAGTGACGTAGGCCCACACAGGAATTAGATGTTTCAGAAGTCTTTATTATCTTCATGTCCATAGTCTTCATAAGTCTTCATGTCCATATTCAGTATTCACTGTGCACAGTTTCTGTATATTCTCTACTCATAGCTTAGTCTTCTTCAGGACCTTGCAGAGTGTTCCTCAGCTTTCCCTTTCTCCAACAGAGTTCTCTCCTTCACAGCCAAACACACACTGGAATCCAGAACCTTAGTCAAGGCTCCTTACATACATGCATACATATAATTTATTGTTGGCCGTAGCCGCCACAAATAAATACAACACAAATACAAAGCCAACACCATCACCACCACATCCTAAAGGTACAACGTGCTCTACATACAACCTCACAAAACCCCATCCATGGCATAAAGAAGCAAATTAAGCCACCATAACAATACAGAGTACTACAAGTAAAGTTATGTGCTAGGGAAGGATGGAACCCAGACAAGAAAGAAGTGATTGTCTTAGCAACGAGGCTGCCATGCAAAAAGTTGCTGCAGCCCTCGTAGCCCCTGAGTCGGATGGACTAAGGAAACGTTGCAACAAGAAAGGGATCCGCCAAGCGGGGATGTTATCAATATCAGAATTGAAGGCAGGAATCAGGATCAAAATCAGGGTCAAAATCAGACAATCTTCAGGTATTTTTTCCTTAATTCAGCGTATACAGGACAGCGGGGAAAAACATGGGCAACAGAATCAACCTCCCTGAGGTCACATACCAAGCAAAAGCTAAGGTCCCTTGGGACCCTAAAATATCTTCCCTCTAAAAGAGCAGAGGGAAAGACATTACACCTATATCTAGTAACGGTCTGCCTTTTGTTAGCGTCCAAGCATGTATTCAAATAGCAAAGGCTATTACTAGGTCAAGACTCCTTGGGGAGCTCAACAGCAGAGTTCCTCCCTGGTCTGCAGCCCAGCACAGAATGCTCGTATGTCCATCTCTCCTCTTATATTCACAGAGCGGGTGGGCTGGTCCTCAAGTCTCTCAGCCCTTAAAGGGCCATAAGTCTCTCAATCTATTCTTTCTTTGGGGGTTTTATAAGTCCAACAGGGATGATGTTGCCAACTCGCCACCCCACAGTCACATCCAGAGCTCAGCCTATTGAATCTTTGGCTGTCTCACTTCATTTCTTAAAGGGCCCTTGGCTGACAGGGACTTTGCCCTGTTACAGGCACCCAAGATAAAATTATTTGTGGGTCTCTGCTGCATAGAATAAAACAGAATTGAGACTCCTTAGATATTGTGCTCGACAAAATCACGCATGATGTATTGGTGCATAGTACTGAAAGAACCTAAATCACATTTTCTTTCTCCATGTTCCATTTCTTTTTTTTTTAAAAAAATATTTATTCAAATAAAACAACAACACAAAAGTGTTCCATTTCTTACACTAGCCTTAAGACATGCAAATCCTTGTTTACGGTAACAAATACATCATCGCCAATGCAGGTAGGAGAGAAGCATAAATGTATCCATTCCCACCCCACATCCCACCCCATGCTCATTTTTTACAACCACTGCACTTTTATATTGACTATGAGGTGAGATTTATATTTAAAAAGTATGCCTGTAGAAACATCCTGCCTGCCTTTGCTTCATACTCATTATTATCATGGGACACAAAATAAGTGGCCTCAAGCTAATTTTAAGGAAGCATAAACATATGCTGTTGTTCATTTTCAAATATAACATTATTTTTCCTGAGGAATTGTAATGATTCATCACTCGTTCCACATTTCCAGCAGATAAACAAGTTGATCACGTTAATTCGTTAACCTTTTCAGTACATACTTTATCTACACAAGCCGAAGAACAGTCCCTCTGCGCGGTCAGCACTTCACTGTGATCTCAGCATTCATAGAATGCTCCCAGGTAGAAGTAGATTCTATACCCTGACATTACAGACAATCACCCATTGACTGTGGTTATGTTGTATAGTGATGACTCTTGCTGTGAGGATTTGGCACTAGAACTGAAATGAGTCCCCACAGAAGTGGGTATACCTGTTGGAATTACATTATTCTATTTGACCCTGTAACATCAAGTACAAACTGGTATCCGATCAGTGCCTGACAGACTACCCGATGTACTACTGACTCCTGGTACTGATTTACCAACTCCCAGTACTGGGATTTACCAACTTCTTGAAACCAAATTTCTGGTATTCCATGCTGATATTCTGGATTCCTGTACAATTTTCCAGTATTCTGTTATCAAAATTGGTTGGTAAAATGGAAATTAATAACTCAGTAACAGTAAAACTGGTATTTGGGTAACTGGGTGTCCTACTTGGATACTAATCGGGCACTCAAAAGACTTCCCAAAATTGAGGGTAGTATTATTTATTTATTTATATTTATTTATTTCTGAAATTTATACCCCGCCCCTCCTGAAGACAGCTCGGGGCAGCTTCCAACAATAATAAAAAATACATAAAAGCAAATATAAAACAATTTAAAATAATCAAAAACACATTAAATATTTTAAAACAGGGTCCCGGGATACAATTTGACATTAAAACAACAAACAGGGTAGGGGAGATAAAAACCCTAACCCACCCTTCCCCCACCCCAAAGGCCTGGGCGAACAGCCAGGTTTTACAACACCGCTGGAATGACAACAGGCTTGGGGCCAGGCGAGCTTCCTCCAGAAGGGAGTTCCAAAGGTGCGTCCCGGCCACCGAGAATTCCCTCTCCATTGTGCCCCCCCGCTTTACACGGGGAACCTCCAGGAAGGCACCCCTGGCCGACTGAAGGAGCCGCTCTGGGGCACGGAGGGCGAGGCGATCCCTGAGGTAGGAGGGGCCCAGCCTCGAGGTGACGAAGCCATGGATGAGGGAGGCCAGGTCCAGGCCGGAGATGAACGGACACAGCCTACGCACCAGTCTTGGGACGGGGCTCCTCCTCAATCTGGGCTGCTGCTGCTGAGGTGCTATCCCTCCCTCCCAGTGCCTGGTGCCCACCCTGCTTCTCTCTCTCTCACTAGATGGCCTTGGCCACCCTATCTGACTGACCTCATGACGCCGGGTGGCATTGGGAAGCTGTAAGCCCAACAGCCAGCCTCTGGCTAGAGAATCTCAGCCCGCCTATCTGACTGGCTCTCTCTCTTGCAGCACAGTCTTTGCCAGCCTATCTGAGTGCCCTGCCAAGGTCCCCGCTTGCCTTCCCTACTGCCTCTCATGCCATGCTGCCTGTCTGCCCGCCCAGGTTGCTAAACTCAAACCCTGCATCAGCCTGCCTTCCGATGCTCATGCCATGCTGCCTGTATGACCTCCCAGGTTGCCAAAATCAAACCCTGCCTCAGTATCCCTTCTGATACTCATGCCATGCTGTCTGTCTGACTGCCCAGGTTGCCAACCTCGAACCCTGCCTCTGCCTGCCTTCCAATGTTCATGCCACACTGCCTGTCTGCCTGCCCAGGTTGCCAAGATCAAAACCTGCCTCAGTCTGCCTTCCGATGTTCATGCCATACTGCCTGTATGACAGCTTAGGTTGCCAAGATGAAACCCTGCCTCAGTCTGCCTTCCGATGCTCATGCCAAGCTGCTTGTCTGACCGCCCTGGTTGCCAACCTCGAACCCTGCCTCAGTCTGCCTTCTGCTCATGCCAAAGTGCCTGTCTGCTCACCCTGTGGGGAAAGCTGAAGCCCTGCCCTAGCCTGCCTTCCCTACTGCCTTTCATGCCACGCTGCTTGTCTGACCGCCCTGGTTGCCAACCTCGAACCCTGCCTCAGTCTGCCTTCTGCTCATGCCAAAGTGCCTGTCTGCTCACCCTGTGGGGAAAGCTGAAGCCCTGCCCTAACCTGCCTGCCTCTCATGGCAAGGTGCCTGTCTGCCTGCCCTGGAAACCCTGGGTGATGTGCCCCACTGACCTGGTAATCCTGCTACTGCTGTCTGCTGGTCCATGTGTGCTCTTCCCTGGCAAATCCAAATGTGACCATGCAATCTTGCTGCTGCCATCTGCCACTGTATGGGAGCTCTTCCCTTGCAAATCCTACCCTCCTGGCTCCATGGGTGCTGTTTACAAACCTGGCAGCACCTCCTGTGCCCACCACTTGCTCCTCATCAGAGGAGCCAGCCACCATTACCAAAGGTCCAGGACCTGGGCCAGCGACCTCTTCCTCCTCCACCACCACTGGCTTCGGGTGCACCATGTTGGCACCCAGCCGTAGAACCAAGACAACAGTCTTCTTCATTTTTTTAAAAACAGCACACACACAGGCCAACAACAGTCACCCACCAACACTCACCAACCAAAACTACACAGCAAAACCAAACACAAACAGCCAAAACACACGAACCATACAGTCAGTCAGCCAAACACACACTCTCTCTCTACACAGCTCCACACGCACTCGAATTTCTGGTTTCCAGTGTGGGGAACCTCCAGGAAGGCACCCCCAGCTGACCGAAGCTGGATACACCTACCTGTCCCCCTCCACCTCCCATCTCTCTCATTCTAGCGGGCAAATCCTGCTGTTGCCATCTCTGCCATATAGTGCATGTGACAACATGGGTGGGATCATGTCTGTATCTCCTTCTAGCAGTGGGGAGACTTTCTCTCTCTCTCTTATTTATCTCTCTTTCTCTCCCTCTCTGTCTCTCTCTCTCTCGCCATGAACAGCAGGTTGCATAAAGAAAAGGTTGAATAACAGTACCTCATGAGTGGAATGACAGGGCACAAGAACTCTGAGGGTGTGTTCTGGACTGGGACTAGAGTAGCAGAATCTAGATATTGGACACAGTCCTCCTTGCCAGTAACGTAGGCCCCAGAACCCTGACAGTGGGTCCTGGGGCTGGAGTGGCTGTTTCTTGATGCCATGGCACAGACAGCATATAAGCCAGGCCCGGGGTCCATTGGCACTAGCAGCAGCAGACATTGGATGCCAGGGTACAGAACCCTTGGCACAGATGGCATATAGGCACCAGAATAACCAGACATTGGTTGCCATGGTACAGAACCCTTGGCACAGACAGCATATAAACCTGGGGACCATTGGCACCAGCAGACATTGGTTGCCAGGGTACAGAACCCTTGGCACAGACAGCATATAGGCCTGGGGGCCATTGGCACCAGCAGACATTGGTTGCCAGGGTGCAGAACCCTTGGCACAGACAGTACATAGGGGGCCATTGGCACCAACTTCACCAGACATTAGTTGCCAGGGTACAGAACCCTTGGCACAGACAGCATATAGGCTTGGCCTGGGGGCCATTGGCACCAGCATCACCAGACATTGGTTGCCAGGGTACAGAACCATTGGCACAGACAGCATATAGGCCTGGGGGCCATTGACACCAGCAGACATTGGTTGCCAGGGTACAGAACCCTTGGCACAGACAGCATATAGGCCTGGG
Source organism: Sphenodon punctatus (assembly GCA_003113815.1). Classification (NCBI taxonomy): domain Eukaryota; kingdom Metazoa; phylum Chordata; class Lepidosauria; order Sphenodontia; family Sphenodontidae; genus Sphenodon; species Sphenodon punctatus. Next base: position 11,521,924 of record QEPC01007559.1, on the reverse strand, counting down.
GGCCATTGGCACTAGAATCACCAGACATTGGTTGCCGGGGCAGACAGTCAGGTGGCGTGGCATGAGTGGCAGTCAGGCAGATTAAGGCAGGGTTCTAGCTTTGCAACCTGGGCAGGCAGGCAGGCAGGCAGCATGGCATGTGAGGCAATAGGACAGGCAGGCTTGGGCAGGCTTTGAGCTAGGCAACCTGGGTGGGCAGACAGGCACCTTGGCATGGGAGGAAGGAAGGTGGACTGACGCATGCTTTGAGCTTGGCGGCAATCTGGGCGGGCAGACAGGAAGAGTGGCATAAGAAGCAGTAAGGCAAGCAGGCTGGGACATTGGCAACAGGGCACTCAGATAGGCTAGCAAGGACTGTGCCGTATGGATGGGCGAATAGAACCGAGTTCGGAAATTCGGTTTGGTTCGGTTCAGTTCGGAAGTTCAGTTCGGTCAACCGAACTATTTGAGTTCGGTCGAACTATTTGAGTTCGGTCGAACTCTGAACTTCCAAACAAAGTTCAGAAATTCAAACCCCATTGAACTAAATGGAATATTATCTTTTAGGGATGGGCGAACAGAGCCGAGTTCGGAAATTCGGTTCCGTTCGAAAATCGAGTTCGGTTTGGAACTTCGGTTCGGTCCAAACTCCGAACATCCGAACCGCATTCGCCCATCCCTACTGTGCAGCGAGAGAGATAGAGAGCCAGTCAGTGTCACATAGGCGGGCCGAGATCATGTAGCCATAGGCTGACTGGCAGACTTACAGTTTGTTTCCCAATGCCACCCTACATCATGAGGTCAGTCAGATAAGGCGGCCGAGGCTGTCTAGTATGCGAGAGAGAGAGAAAGAGAGGGGGGGAAGGGTGGGTGCCAGGCATTGGGAGGGAGGGAAAGCACCTCAGCAGCACAGGAACAGTATGAATGAATGATTGAATGACTGAATGAATGAATGAATACTTTATTATAAATGGTGTATCTGAAAGACATAGCCATATACTTTAACATTTAAGATCTAAATTTCCAGCAACACAATGTGCCGTATAAAAATAAAATACCTATAAAATTACAATATATTATGCTACAACCAAATTGATTACTTTCAGAGTTTGAAGATTTACAAAAAGAGAAAACCTAAACAAAAGGTTATCTCACAAGTGAGCTCACCAATGAGCTCCTCCAGGGTTTATATACACCACTTAAACATCAAATACTTAAACATAAATCATCCCAGCAATGTCCCAGCACGTTGCAATATCTGCCATTACAAATCTAAATAGCCTTAAAATTCAAAAAATGATCTCTAACAGTGATTGAGTTCACAAGAAATGTTGCTACTGCTTCAGTGACCTCCAAGTCTTGATCTTTCATTAAGATTATTGTTAATTCCTGTGAATTGAACCCTGGAAATCTGCACAGAATAGGGTCTAAATATTGCCGTCTTAAATCCTGATAAAATTGGCAATCTATTAAAATATGTGCCACCGTCTCGACCTGCTGCAAGTCAAAAGGGCACAGCCTGTCACAGAAGGGGACCCCAGCACATCAACCCTCCAACAACCTGGAGGGAACGCATTAAGTCTAGTGCGCAAAAATTTAACCCCTATGCGAGGCACTAGCTTGCTCTGCCAATAGTTTGCCATCTGGCCATCTTCTGGGGCCAAAAAAGAACAAAATCTCAGGGGAGGAGAGATAAAAGCACGCACTCAGCCCTGCCTTCAGCTTCCGTGCCAGGTCAAGTGCCTCATCGGACATCTTCCTGCCCACAGGGCCACAATCCCACCCCCCAAGAATCTCGTCCAGGCTCCTGTGGAGATTATGGCCCAGCAGGATCACCTGGCTGAGGGTAGCGGTGGAGCTGCTCACAATCTCCATCACGGCCAGGAACGGTCTCAGGACAGAGACCGTGTGAGCGAGAATCTCCCATTCCTCCCTATTGTACCCTGGAGGTGCCTCGATGCCTGTTTTCAGTTCCACCTGATGCAGGGCGGCTTTCTGCTCAAGAAGCCGCTCGAGCATCAGGAGGGTGGAATTCCACCTGGTGGAGACATCTTGAACCAGCTGGTACACTGGGGACCCTTGCTCGGCATGCTTCTCCCAGAGGAGCTCGCTGCCCTTCACGCTCCGGTTAAAGAACCCCGCCAGCTTCCTCCCCTGGTCGACCAGGGAGCTACGGGTGCCTGGCACAATCCCCTTATCCCCCAAGCCCAGAGCATGCTTGACCACAAGATGGAGGGTGTGTGCAGCGCAAGGGATGCTTATGAAGTCACTGTCATGGACTGCCTTCAGTATATTGGCTGCGTTGTCCATGACCACACACCCCTTGGTGAAGGCCGAGCCTGGCGTGACCCACTCCCTCACCATGGTGGCCAGGGCTTCCTCGAGGTTCCTTGAGGTGCTTAAACTGTCCATTACTTGTGCCTGAGGCAGGGCCCACCTATACCCTGCTTCAGAACCCCTCCTGTCACTGCCAAGCGCTGCCTCTGGGTCCTGCCACCAGTGTGCAGTCACTGCCAGGTAGGTGTGCTGGGCATTCCTGGAGGACCACAGGTCAGTGATGAAGTGGGACGTGCCTCCCCCAGCCCCTGCCATCTACTCTCTCACCCGCTCCTTCAAAGACCTGTACAGTTGTGGCACCACAGTCTGACTCAGGGTGGAGCGGGAAGGCAGCTTAAACTGGGGGGGGGGGGNGCATATAGGCCTGGGGGCCATTGGCACTAGAATCACCAGACATTGGTTGCCGGGGCAGACAGTCAGGTGGCGTGGCATGAGTGGCAGTCAGGCAGATTAAGGCAGGGTTCTAGCTTTGCAACCTGGGCAGGCAGGCAGGCAGGCAGCATGGCATGTGAGGCAATAGGACAGGCAGGCTTGGGCAGGCTTTGAGCTAGGCAACCTGGGTGGGCAGACAGGCACCTTGGCATGGGAGGAAGGAAGGTGGACTGACGCATGCTTTGAGCTTGGCGGCAATCTGGGCGGGCAGACAGGCAGAGTGGCATAAGAAGCAGTAAGGCAAGCAGGCTGGGACATTGGCAACAGGGCACTCAGATAGGCTAGCAAGGACTGTGCCGTATGGATGGGCGAATAGAACCGAGTTCGGAAATTCGGTTTGGTTCGGTTCAGTTCGGAAGTTCAGTTCGGTCAACCGAACTATTTGAGTTCGGTCGAACTATTTGAGTTCGGTCGAACTCTGAACTTCCAAACAAAGTTCAGAAATTCAAACCCCATTGAACTAAATGGAATATTATCTTTTAGGGATGGGCGAACAGAGCCGAGTTCGGAAATTCGGTTCCGTTCGAAAATCGAGTTCGGTTTGGAACTTCGGTTCGGTCCAAACTCCGAACATCCGAACCGCATTCGCCCATCCCTACTGTGCAGCGAGAGAGATAGAGAGCCAGTCAGTGTCACATAGGCGGGCCGAGATCATGTAGCCATAGGCTGACTGGCAGACTTACAGTTTGTTTCCCAATGCCACCCTACATCATGAGGTCAGTCAGATAAGGCGGCCGAGGCTGTCTAGTATGCGAGAGAGAGAGAAAGAGAGGGGGGGAAGGGTGGGTGCCAGGCATTGGGAGGGAGGGAAAGCACCTCAGCAGCACAGGAACAGTATGAATGAATGATTGAATGACTGAATGAATGAATGAATACTTTATTATAAATGGTGTATCTGAAAGACATAGCCATATACTTTAACATTTAAGATCTAAATTTCCAGCAACACAATGTGCCGTATAAAAATAAAATACCTATAAAATTACAATATATTATGCTACAACCAAATTGATTACTTTCAGAGTTTGAAGATTTACAAAAAGAGAAAACCTAAACAAAAGGTTATCTCACAAGTGAGCTCACCAATGAGCTCCTCCAGGGTTTATATACACCACTTAAACATCAAATACTTAAACATAAATCATCCCAGCAATGTCCCAGCACGTTGCAATATCTGCCATTACAAATCTAAATAGCCTTAAAATTCAAAAAATGATCTCTAACAGTGATTGAGTTCACAAGAAATGTTGCTACTGCTTCAGTGACCTCCAAGTCTTGATCTTTCATTAAGATTATTGTTAATTCCTGTGAATTGAACCCTGGAAATCTGCACAGAATAGGGTCTAAATATTGCCGTCTTAAATCCTGATAAAATTGGCAATCTATTAAAATATGTGCCACCGTCTCGACCTGCTGCAAGTCAAAAGGGCACAGCCTGTCACAGAAGGGGACCCCAGCACATCAACCCTCCAACAACCTGGAGGGAACGCATTAAGTCTAGTGCGCAAAAATTTAACCCCTATGCGAGGCACTAGCTTGCTCTGCCAATAGTTTGCCATCTGGCCATCTTCTGGGGCCAAAAAAGAACAAAATCTCAGGGGAGGAGAGATAAAAGCACGCACTCAGCCCTGCCTTCAGCTTCCGTGCCAGGTCAAGTGCCTCATCGGACATCTTCCTGCCCACAGGGCCACAATCCCACCCCCCAAGAATCTCGTCCAGGCTCCTGTGGAGATTATGGCCCAGCAGGATCACCTGGCTGAGGGTAGCGGTGGAGCTGCTCACAATCTCCATCACGGCCAGGAACGGTCTCAGGACAGAGACCGTGTGAGCGAGAATCTCCCATTCCTCCCTATTGTACCCTGGAGGTGCCTCGATGCCTGTTTTCAGTTCCACCTGATGCAGGGCGGCTTTCTGCTCAAGAAGCCGCTCGAGCATCAGGAGGGTGGAATTCCACCTGGTGGAGACATCTTGAACCAGCTGGTACACTGGGGACCCTTGCTCGGCATGCTTCTCCCAGAGGAGCTCGCTGCCCTTCACGCTCCGGTTAAAGAACCCCGCCAGCTTCCTCCCCTGGTCGACCAGGGAGCTACGGGTGCCTGGCACAATCCCCTTATCCCCCAAGCCCAGAGCATGCTTGACCACAAGATGGAGGGTGTGTGCAGCGCAAGGGATGCTTATGAAGTCACTGTCATGGACTGCCTTCAGTATATTGGCTGCGTTGTCCATGACCACACACCCCTTGGTGAAGGCCGAGCCTGGCGTGACCCACTCCCTCACCATGGTGGCCAGGGCTTCCTCGAGGTTCCTTGAGGTGCTTAAACTGTCCATTACTTGTGCCTGAGGCAGGGCCCACCTATACCCTGCTTCAGAACCCCTCCTGTCACTGCCAAGCGCTGCCTCTGGGTCCTGCCACCAGTGTGCAGTCACTGCCAGGTAGGTGTGCTGGGCATTCCTGGAGGACCACAGGTCAGTGATGAAGTGGGACGTGCCTCCCCCAGCCCCTGCCATCTACTCTCTCACCCGCTCCTTCAAAGACCTGTACAGTTGTGGCACCACAGTCTGACTCAGGGTGGAGCGGGAAGGCAGCTTAAACTGGGGGGGGGGGGGGCAGGAAATTAGGAATGCAATCAACCACTGGAAGCCCTTGTCCTCCACAATTGAGAAGGGCTGCCCATCCAGTGTAATCATCTTGGCCAACAGGTGCTTGGCTTTCTCCTGAAAGAAGCCATGCCACCCTCCAGCACCCGATGGACTTGGCAGCTGCCCCCACCCAAGCTCCTCCATAGTGGACTGATGCTGCTGCTGAGGCTCCTGCTGCTGTTCTGCCCCCATACTTCTCCTGCCACTAGAGGCAGCAGCAGTTGATGCGGGACGCTTGCCCGCTGAAGGAGCCAGGCGACTGGCCACTGCAGTCAGGAACCCACTGACATCCACTTCCCCTGCCTTCCCAATTAGCAGCAGAGCACTGTGGCATGACTTCAGGTGCCTTGCCATTGCAGTTGTCCCAAGGTTGGGAAGCACCTACCCACGCTTCACCAGCTTATTGCACAAAGTGCACTGCACCTCTCTTGGATCATCTGCCCGCACCAGCTTAAAATGTTCCCAGACTTAGGATTTTTTTCCCCCCTCCTGCCTTCTGGCCCACCCCAGGTGATGCACTGCTGCCAGTGCTGCTGGGAGGGGGAGCACTTGGTGGCACTGGTGACACAGCTCTGTGAGAAAGCTCCAGACATCTCGTCTGTGGCACTAGTATCTGCCTCTGACTCACTGTCCGCGATCACGGTGATGTCCCTTGAAGGGGAGTACTGGGACCCTGAGGCTAGACTGCCCGTGTCCACCATGCTGCTGGCACTTTCCCTGTGCCCTACTCTATAGCTAGTAGTGCTTCTGTTGCTGCTGCTGCTGCTACTCCTCTCCCTACTGCCATTGCCTGGGGATCGGGCCCTGCCTCTAGAAGCTGAGGTGGAATGCACCAACTCTGGACTGCTGGAGATCACCTCGATAGTAGGGGACATTGGTGGCTGTGTAGGAACATCGGAAGCAGCAGCACGTGCTCCAGCACAAGCAACAGCAGAGGCAGACGCAGCCTCAAGTCCTGCAGGCCTTCCAGTGCCATGCGCGGCACTGGAGGAGGGCACTGCCAGGAGGCGACGCTGAACCGCTGAAGCCTGTTGCCCTGAAGTAGGTCTGCTGAGTTTGGGGCATGGCAATGTGCTCGGGCTACTGCTGCTGCCTGCTGCCGCTCCCCTGGCATGGCCCCTTCCGCCTCTGGCACGTGCTCCATTGCCTCCCCTACGGGCAGAAGACCGGCCTCTCCTTCCTTCTCCATTTCTCCCTCCAAAATAATGTTTTTATGTTTCATTTTGTTTTATTTTATTATTTAAATGTTATCTATTATATATCTATCTATCTACACTAAATCTAACTGCTATAACTATTCTAAATGCTATCAACTAAATGGATTATCTAATAAGTACAAAGACCTACTCCTACAAACACTAAGTCTCTAACACTATCTCTATCTCAGCTAACTCCTACATCTATCTATCTATCTATCTATCTATCTATCTATGATGGAGGGGAAACACAAAGAACAAAGAGATAGGTACAAAGCTGAAATGAAACCTAAATCAATCTAATGCTACTCAAAATGAATTTTAAAAAAGGGGAAGGGAATCAGGGATGGAATATAGAGAGAGAGGGAGAGGGAAAGGATTCAATGGAGGGGGGAGGGAGGGAAGAAGATTGAACACAGAGAACACAGGGAGGGGTAAAAACAAAAAATAACAGCTAAATCTATCTAATCTAAGCTAAATAAATGATAATATGGAGGTAGATGGGTTGGATGGGTGAAATAGGAGGAGGATTGCAATGGATTGAGGAGAACAAAACTGCTGGGAGAGGGAGCCTTCTGAAACGCCTGCTGTTCAGGAA